>VZSE01009703.1:7865-18480 GCA_013398275.1 Promerops cafer
AAAGAAGTGTGTTTTATATTCTACAACTTAAGTTTCCTTAGAAAGTGAAGTAACTGAATCGCAAGGACGCACTAGAATATTCCATGGTGCTATTTTACCAAAAAATTAAAAGAAAACAAAATTGTCCAGACGAGTTCTTCATCTACACGTCACCTGGCAGGAGAGAGAGAAAAGCCAGTTAGATAAACCCTGCTGCACCAGTACAGCTGCACTGGGCTGGAAGGGACTGGTGGAGCCATGCTGGGCCAGAAGAGCCTCTGGCTTGTCCCGGAGACCCTGAGCAGACTCAGAGGCTGCAGCTGTTGCTCCAGGCTCTGCCCTGGCACTCACCTGGCCCTGCTCTTAGTTGGCGTTTCTCTGGCGGACGTTCTTGTCCTTGTGGTTTGTGGCATTGCTCTTCCTGGGAAGGGAGGAGGGGTATGAGGAAGGGAGAGCAGGAAGTTCCCCCACCACCACCCCTCCCTCAGGTCCAAGCAGAGGGTGCAGATCAGATCCCAGAGCAGGGTCAGACACCGGTGCCACCCCAGGTATGTGTGGTTTACACATGGGGACATTAACTGAACCATGGGGGGACATCTCCCCCACTATTATCCCACACCAACCAGCTTTTATCTTTGCATAAAGCTCTTATCTTTGGGGCAGATTCCCCGGCTGGATGAGATCTACCAGTACAAATCTGGCTAAATAGGAACAGGCAAAGTACTCACAGTGGTGCAGAGCCTCCATCATCATCTTCACATTCAGGACAGCACAGAAAGAGAAAACAAAAAACAAACAGTCAGGGAAGAGGACATACAAAGTGACCTCTGCCTTCCCTTAAAGCAGTGGGAAGTGCATTCCAGGCAGCCATTCCACCACCACTTAGAAGTGGGGAGGGCAGAGCTCCTCTGGTGAGATTGGCTGTCCTGATCCATCCCCTGTGCTCGCCCCCACGGCACCAGGACTTGGGATGGCTCCCAGGTCCCAGCACACTCACAGCAGGTAAAGGGGAAGCCAAACAGGATGTTTCAGGAATGAGGCTTTAAGCAGCAGCAGCAGAAAGCCCTTCTCCCTCCCCACACGTTGTGATATCAAAACAAACACTGCACACCACGTTCTGAGCAGCACAGCTAAGGAAACACCTCTGCCAACACGTGCCAAGCCCTGCGGCCTTTCACCAGCTCCCTGAGCCCTGCCACCCCCCAACAAGAGGCTCCCAGTTGTCTCCTTTGCTCCCCATCACCTCTTCTCCAGCCCTGGCTCCCCTTGAGCCCCATGCTCCGGGCACTGGGGCTGCCCTGGGCACCAGGATCTGCTCAGGGCTGGTGAGAGGATGGAGCAGACACACGGCTGGAACTACCTTCTACTTACCGTGTGAGGTGGCACCCAGCAGCAGAGAAAGGAAGAGTGGACAGGTAACACCAGCAAGGACACCACCCAAAGACAGGCCAGACTGTCCCCAGCCCAATCCCAGGTGACAGGAGTGTCCAGTTCACAGAAAGTACTGGGGGGAACTGGCTCAGACAGGCCTCACTGTCACCTTTTGGGAGGGGCAAAGCTGCAGAGACTTTGGGGCAGAAAGAAGCACTTTATACCAGGGAAGTGTAAAGCCATGTGTGTTTACCAAAGGGGTGTGATGCTGTATCCTCATCCACGAGCACTTGGGCACTCGAGCTCCTCTTGCCAAGGAGCACCAGCACATTCACCTGTCTGTCAAAGCATCTGCTACAGCTCTGACAGGTCAGCACCCCACAGAGCTGGACTGATACCATCACAAACCAGATCACAGAGTGTTTTTGCTGGGAGATGCAGCTACAACATCTTTAAGACAGCACTCGCCTTCCAGCCAGGAGTGTCAGAGGGCAAAACACCTGCTTGTGAAACTGCCTCGAGTGGAATTCCAAGCCCTGCAACCAGGGGAGGGATCTGACCTTTAGCCCCTCTGCTGCACCTCTCCTGAGCCTGCTGCTGCAGGGGGCCAGGAGCCCTGCAGGATCCCAGGCAGGAAGGACACAGAGCATTCACACCGCATTGTTAACGGCATCAGATAAAGGAGGCCCTGAGCTGACACAATGCAGATCCTCACCGATAAGGAAAGGGAGGAGCTGGTGCTTCCAGAACAGATTAAAGATAGTATGGGGTCTTTGAGATCCAGGATGTGTGGATCTGATGGCCCAAAACATCCTGAACTGAGCACAAGTTAAGCTAAGCTTGGTTTTACAGAGCCACTGACACGGTCCCTCCCAGTTCTGTAGCACCACAAAAGCTCTAGCACTTATTTACAAACCACCGTGTCCAGAGTGGGAGCTGCCAAAGCAAATCCAGCCCTGCAGACACTCAAGGGAAGCACTTGAGCAAAGAGCAGAGGAACTGGTGAGACAAAGGGTCAGGCTGACCTGCACAGAATCCTCTCTCGCTCCAGATCTCACTGCAGGACTGTCAAAACCAGAGCAACTGCAGGCAGCTTCATGGCTGAAGTGGCATGGCACAGACTGGTTTCTCAAGTGCCCCGAGTACCCTCAAACCACCCCTCCTCCGAGACAGGCACCTCAGAACTCCCTACAAGCCCATCCTGCCTGCACCCTGCAAGCTGCAAATCACTTTGGACAAATCTTCCAAATCTTCCCGGCCAGACCCAAACCCAGGCGCCTCTTACCATCAGGAACCTCATCTGGCTTCCTCCTCTTCTCATAGATGAAGATGATGGTGACGAGAACGAGGACTTCTGCCACGATGCCCAGGAAGGGCCAGAGCGCTGCCAGGCGGCTGCGGACGCGCAGGTTCACCGTGGCGTCCCCGGTGCCGTAGGAGTTGGTGCCATTGCAGAAATAGTCGCCTGTGTCCTGCTCAATATCCAGTTTGAGGATGCGTAGCTCTGTCTTGTTGCCACTGGACTTGATGATGTATCGCCCGGAGGCGTTCTCCAGGAGCTGGAGGGGGGAGGGAGAAGAGGGATCTCAGGCTGAGATCCTGTCTGACGGCCACAGGGATGCTCCCTCTGGGCAGCACTGCCACTGGGGCACTGCATTCTGGTGGCACAAGGACTGGGCAGGAGGGGAGAAGGAGCAAACCACAGCACTTACCCCGTGACCACTTTTGGACCAGGACCACGTGGTGACAGCGGGGAAAGAGGGATTCTTGCAGGTCAGCACACCCGTGTCCCCCTCGTTCCCATGCTCGGACTTCTTGTATGCTGTCACCTGGGGGGCAACTAGGCAAGAGGAAAAATAAAAGAAGTGGAGATCTCATTGGAGAAATCACGCAGATTTGTGCTTCCTGCAGCCCACCTCACCAGAATCAGCTACCCCAAAATCTCAGTCAGGCAGTTCCTCTCACTAGTTTGGTTTTTCAAAGAGGAAAGTGCATCAAGCTGCTTCAGGAAAGGCTCAAATAGATTTGTGCAGCTGGTATTATCCCTCCATCCATTATTCCTGTGGGAACATGCCCAGAGAAGGCTGGTTTAATGCAGGATCTCAGGGCTGACCCTGCAGATACTGGAATGGCCTGATAGCAGCACTGCCTCTCAGAGAGCAGAGCCCTGCAGCCAGATGAGGGCTGGGAGCAGCTTTTCAACCAGCTGAAAAGACACCCCAGCAAAGTGTTCAGGAGGTCACAGCTTCCCCATGGCCCTCCTCAGACCCCAGGAGCAAACAGATGAATTTACCAGAAACATTCACTTGTCCTTTTATCTGCGGGTTCGCTTCATAGACGCACTCGTAGACGCCAGAGTGCTCCTCCTTCTTCCCAATGATTCTACCAAAAACAGGATTCAGGTAAACACAACTTAGCCAGAGATACTGACCTCCAGACTCATGGAATCAGACACCCACAAGCATCAGCGGCCTCCTCCATAGCAAATTTCCCCCATTCCAGCAGAACATTTTGGCTGCACTGTGTACCGACAGCAACCCAACTCTGCGCTCTCCTGACACGCTGAGGGTGGCAGAAGAGGGTTTCATGTGCACCACGTGTGACACGTGTCTGTCAAGTCAGTGATCATTGTTCCAGCCCAGTGAAACACAGGGCAAAGCAGAGGCAAAGATCACCCAGGCCGGGCTGCTCTGAATTGATCCCCACATAGAGAAAAAACCCTCACATTTTCCTTCCTGTCAAGCTGCTGCAATGAGATTTAGTGGATTATACAGCCCTGCAACAAACATCCCATTCTGCTGCTCAGTAATACCCACTCGAGGGAAGGGGCCCACAGTTTGTCCCATGGCTGCACTGGGACAAGGGGCTGTTTGTTAGTTCTGCCCTGCACGGCGCTTCCCACTTCCAAAAACCACTCAGCTGAGGAATTGAGGTCACGCGAGGGAGGCTGGGTTATAAATACTTTAATCCTTGTTCAGCTCCCTGTTGCTATGGGGAGACAGGCACGTCGGCACTGCCGTACAAAGGGACACGATGCCTCCACAGCTGCTGGGTCAGTGCCAGCCAGGCCTGACTGTAATCAGAAAGGAAAGCTCACTGCACTGCCACAATGAGGCCGGTATTCCCGCAGCCAGCGCGGACCACAGCTCCCCAGCTCCCTCTGGGAAGGGACATAAAGCCCCAAGGAGAGACAACATGCACTGGAGCCTCTCGCTCCACACACAAGGAGCGGGCAGCTGGTGGCCTGCACAGAGCAGGGTTCCTTCAAAGCTCTGGGGGAACAGCTCTGGAACACTGAATAACCAGAGTCCAGCTGAACACCTGCTTAAAATCAGGAAAACTCTTTCTAAGAGGATATTTGTGGCACAAAACTGCCTTTTCCTCCTCCTTTTTGCTCTTTGAGAGTGTTGGGCCTTACCAAAACTCCGTTAAGCTTATCTCATGCTCCACAGTCACAAAGCCCCACCCCATCAGCAGGGCTGCAAGAACTCAGCCCTGGTTTCAGCTCACAGCAAACACCAGCTGCTTTCCGGGAAAAAAACCTGCCTGTGCTCAGGTTCTGACCTTGCCCTGACACTCACGTGTAGGAGGTAAAAACATCCTTGCTGTCGTCCTGCTGCACGACCTTCTCTTTGTGAATCCACTTGTGGCCCATGATGGCAGGGTGTGATGCAGATATGTTACAGCTGAGGGTCAGCTTGTCAGAATGCTCACTGACCTGAGTAGCAATTTCTGGACCTGCATTCATAAAGAATTGGATTTAAGTTAACCCAGGATATGCAGAGCTGACGGGGTGCCCAAGAGCCTGCAACGCAAACCCCACACACACCTTCTTGTCTCTATGCCCAGCGTCCACTTACCTTCACAGCTCCCTACCAGACCTGACAGGGCCAGCACCAGAGAGTCCCCAGCGCCAGGTGACCAAGCCTGAGTGGACCTGGGATGGCCACGCTGGCCCTGCAGCTGCTCCCCCCACGAGCAGGATCGCTGCCGCGTCCTGCATCACTCGAATCTCCGCTGCGCCTACCACAGGTGCAGCCCCAGCAGAGCCCAGTGCTCAATAAGCAATGGAAAAGGTCACTCTGAAGGGCAGAGCACGGCTCTCTGCTGCTGTGAGCCGCCACAGAGCTCGTGTGTCAACACCTCCCAGCACCTGAGCAGCTTCAGACACCCTCAGGTAGCAGCGAGGGCAGCCAGGACCCTCCGTGCTGAGGAGGAGCAGACAAGATCACGTGGCAGCAATACGTGCGGCACCTGAGGCAGCCCAAGGGGTTTAGTTAGCATGACTCCAGGGAGAACACAGAGCCATGACTCCGAGAGGTCCTGGGCCTCCATGTGCCAGGCAGCAGTAAATTATGCAACCTAAGATGACTCAGGCATTTGTACTTGTAGGAGGCTGTCCGAGAAGGCAGCTGCCATCAGCAGTACCACCGCACAGCCCCAGTGCCACTGCGGTCCCTACCCTTCCACCCCATCTCCATCCCAGTCTTTGCCAGCGCTGACAGGCATTTTGCTTTTCCTCCTATCCAAATTCCACTGGAAGAAGGGTTCTGCTGGAGTTCTGTACTCCATAGCACATTTCTGCTGAAAAGGCAGCTCTCCTAACTCCGGGATTCACGGGGAGACCTTAGCAGGGCTTTAATCCCCCTCCCAGGTTTCTATCACTGGAAGCAGCCTGGGCGCTCCGGCGTAGGGAACCCGGCCACGTCCACAGGACAAGCAACGACATCACACTCAGGTGTCACACAGACACGGCCACTTCAAAAATGGTTGCACCTCAGACCTCAAAGCAAGATTTGTTTCCCCAACAGTCTGGGTCACCAGCACGGAAGCGAGCTCAAAGCAGGGCTGCTGGAAGGAGCGGGAGCTGTACGAGCCGCAGGGAAGGGCCGCTGGTCAGTGGTGGTGAGGGCAGAGTCGACCACAGAATCGAGGCTCAATTCTGCAGCCAGCACCAGGGCGCGGAGGCGCTCGGGAATAAGCGGCAGGTTCCAGGTTCTCTGGCTCCGGAAAAGGCGCGGGGCTGCCGGAGGGCGAATTGATTGGGAAGCCACAACCCTTTTTGAGCAGGGCCATTCCGGGTCAAGTCACAGGTGGTGGGGAGATTGACAGAGGGTGGGAGTCTCTCAGTTCTACAGCCGGGGTGGGAGGGTGGGGGGAGCTTTCGGGAGCCACAGGACACAGGTGCAGGGGTGAGCATGGCAGGAGACTCAAGACACCGGTGTCCGAGCAAGTGCCAAGGCCTTGGTGCGGCCACTCACGTTCGATGACAAAAACGTTCGCCTGGGAACGGATCCACTTGACTTTGGGGCTCTTCGACAAGTGGTTGCGGTCGGGGTCGTTGCTAGCCCGGCACTCATACATGCCCGAGTCGTCGCCCGTGAGGTTTGCGATGGAGATGGTGCTGGTGGAGTGCAGGTTGTAGGTGGCGTTGATTTTGACACGGTCCTGCCGTGCGCCATCCCAGAGCTGAGCATAGGTCTCATTGGGGTCGTTCCCCTCAAACCACCACTGGATCTCAGGGATGGGATTGCCAATCGCCTCGCAGTACAACTCCACGCTGTCCTGAGTCAGTCTCTTTTGAGACAGCGGTGACTTTATAAAACCAGCTATGAGTTGAAGAGGTATTAGTGCAAAGTGTTAGTGCAAAGCAAGAATTCACCTTCCACGAGCAAAAATAACCCTCGGCAACTGAGGAGAAGGCTGCAGGCTGTCTCCACATCAGCTCACTCTTCCCTCCCTCCCCTCCACGCTCTGAACTCTGCCTGGCTCACTCAGACAGGGCTGCTCCCTCGCATTTCCCATCTCCTGCGGCTCCGCTGCAACACCAGCGCAGACAAACCAGGGCTCAGCGTGTGCCACCATCCAAACTGGACGCCCCTGGCATCGCCCACCTGCCACGAGGGACAGCCCAAGGCCCCTCTGTGGCCCCCAGGCGCTTGCAGTTCAGGATGAAAACACTACATTTGTGTTTCAAGGGCTTATGCAGCCTCCACATTCCCCAGGCTGTGCTCTGGCGAGGTGCTGCACAGGCCACATCGCCATGGAAGGCTGGGGACAGCGAGGCAGCAGGACCCTGACCGAGCCCCCTCCCAGCCAGTTTGATCAAGACAGCTGCAACGGGAAAAGGGCTTCACTGAGCCCCCGTGGCCCCAGGAGGAACGTGTCTGTTCCCCCTCGCTGCACAGCCCCGGGCTGCCCGACTAATTCGGAGCTGGCCGGGGCCCAGGCCCCCCCTCGCTGCGCCGTGGCACAGCCACACGCACCAGCCCCTCGCCTGCCTGCACCCTTGTTCACCCCTCAGCCCCCCAAGGTGCCCAGCAGGAGGTCCTGAGCACAACCCCGAGGTAAGAACTTTTTTGGGAGAGGAGGAAAGTCTCACAGTCCGCAAGGTGTCAGGAGCCAGGCGAGGAAATGCGTAAATTTGTTGTCGTGCAAACAGTGAAATCTGATTTTTCATCTCAGGCAAGACCAGCCTGCAGAGCTGAACTGGCAACCAACAGACCAGAGGCACAGGCAGCAGCTGCAGGCTGGAATTTGGGTATTTTTCACTCTGCCCTTGCAGCCAGGGGCCGGAGGGTTCAGTGCTGGAATCAGCCAGTCCAAAGGTTGGTCCCTGCACTACAGGGAGCTGCCAAATGCCCTCGGGCTCCGGGGCAGGCACAGGGCAGTGGCCACAGCCCCAGGAGCCCTTCCCAGGGCAGGCAGGAAGGGAGGCTCAGCAGCTCCACTTCGGGAAAAACCATCAGGCACAGGTCGAGGTCACTACGTGACTCACCCCCAGCCAGGTTTCAGAAGAAGGAGTTGAGCTTGAGACACATCCTTCCTGTACTAACAGGCAGCTCGCACCCCAAGAACCTTCCAGGAATTAATTTGCTCAGTTAAAAGCACTCTGTGACTATACACAACCCTCCATGGATGCACCATAATGTACAGGCACAGAGGAAGTGGGCTCAGGAGTAGTTTTTGGGGGGTTTTGAAAGCCTGAAGATGTTTTAACGAGAAATCCTAAGGCTGCTCTCTGTGAGAGTAGGAACAAGTAAGTGTCACAAACCCAAGTTCGCTCCAACTCAAGAAAGATACAAGTTAGCCTGTAAGCTAAGCTTGACTCCTAAAGAAATTAATTCCACATTTTTCAAAGGAAAAACTAGCTTTTCCTACTAAAGCTTTGAAAGTCTTGAAGAATAAGCATGGCTGAAAGAACAAGGACCCCCCCATGGGGGGGTGACCAAGGCACTCTCAGGAGAAGGCAGACGCCAATTTTAACCAAGCAGGAGGTTCAGGGGTACCCAGAGATGTTATGGGATGGGGGTATCACCTGGGTTCCACTCCCAGAACCACTGGCCTGCGTGCCAGAAGGGATTTTCCACCCCACAGGCCTGTGATGAAACACTCCCAACCCTGACAAGCCCTGGGACTGCCCGCAGCACTTGTCCGAGCCCGTCTGCTCCAACCCGAATTAAAGCGGGAGCTGGTAAAGATCAAGGGGTTTTACAGCTACAAGGTGATTACTGTACGCTGACAAAATAAGCTGTGCAAGGTTATTTGCTCCGAGTTAGAGGGTACCTCGTGCAGCTCAAACAGGTTAAAAGGCTCCAGCAAGCAGCAGCAGCAGCAGCAAGTACCAAAGGTATGCCCATGGGATTAATGTCCCCACCAAAAAGCTGAGAGCAGGAAATCCCAACCGTGGGCTCTCTGGGCTGGGGAAGGTGTCTGTCGAGCCCAAGGCACAGCAGCATGGCCAGCACCAACCCACTGGGATCGCTCAGGGCTGCTGCCACATTTTCCAGAGGGTGACGGGCTGCTAGTGAGACTCAGCCTCCAAAGGCCAGGCGCTCCTCACAGAGCTGAGCCGGATGCTTCCCCGGGCACAGCGTGGTATCTGAGCCAGCAGGGAAGGCAGAGACCAGATAACACTCTCCAGAGTCACCTTCAAACTAAAAACAACCTCTCCCCCCGCAGAGGGAGGAGTCCCCGGGGCGTTAACAGCAGTGGGACGTGCTCGGGGTGGCCGAGCCCAGCCAGAGCCCCTCTGTCCCCCTTTGTTTCTCAGTTTGGGAAGGGGATAGTTGAGGATCTAACACTTTTTCCCATTTAAAATAGCCATAAAATCTGCCCTCAAGCTTTGCACACCCAGGTCAAAGTCAGGGTCCCTGCCCCCGAGGGCACAGAGTCCAGGCACACACAGTGACCCATGCTCCATGGGGTGAGCTGCTACCCAGTCTGCTCCACAAAGCCAAACCTGAACACTGCTGAGAGACCAAACCCCACTTTTCAGCCCCCACTCTGCTCCCTCGAGGCACCAGCACAGCTCCACACCAAGCCCAGGCATGACCAGGCAGGACATGGGCATTACACAACTGATGGGCCAGCTCATCCAGGGCTTTTCAGAGCCAGGAGAGGACCTGTGTCCCCCAGGTCCCACTGGTGCCAGTCCACAGGCAGGAAGCCCTCAGAGCCACAGGGGGAGCAGGATACAGCCAACCTGGGCAGCTCCAGCTGGTAAGTGTGAGGTTTAGATGGACGCTCTGCCCTGCAGAATTAAAATGCAATTCTGTAGAAAGAAACTATTGGAGCACACACTTGGGTTTTCCAGGATCCTCCCACTCTTTCGCCTTCACTCTCAGGGTTCGGTTCTACTACGCTGAGTTAAGCCCAAACAGGCCACAAATGGTTTAAGTATTCAAAACGCCAAACAGCCACGACCAGCTGCTTGCCACTGGCGACCAAACCGAGCCTCTTCCACTTGCCCCTCGTGCACGAGGGCTGATCCAGAGGCTGCGGAGTCCTGCGCGGAGAACACGGCCGGGTTTGCCCTGAGCTCCTCCAAAAGCTGCGGAAGTGAAACGCGGAGCCCCGGCCCGGGGCAGAGCCCGCTGATCCCCGCGGGCTGCCGGAGCCGCCGCCCCGCGCCGGACCCGCTCCCGCCCCGGGGATTATCCTGAACGTCTTTAGCGTTTAAAGCCCGGGACCCGCTGCTGCTCCTCAGCCGCGGAAACCGCAGAAGCGGCTGCGGGGAATAAACTCCCCGGTTTTCCTAAGGAGAAAACAAGCCAGCGCGGCTGAAAGCACCGGCGGACCCCGCCGCCCCTCCGGTTAAAGAGATCAGCGGGCACGCGGCGCGCCGGGGCATCCTCCGCTCGAGCGCCGGGACTGCCCGAGGGCAGCGCCGAGCCCAGCCCGCCCCGGCCATTCCCCGATAGCCCCAGGGCGCCTCCGTTCCCCCGGTCCCGGCCCCGCCCGCCGCGGACGTGCCCCGCCGCAG
>VZSE01009706.1:0-18855 GCA_013398275.1 Promerops cafer
GGGCCAGCGCTAAACCATGACATGGTGTCAATATTTCTGTGGGTGACAGCAAGGCAGGAGGACATGATTTTCCTCAAAGAGTCACTTTTAAAATGAGATTTTCTAAACCTAAGTCCTTTACCACACCCATTTCTGCTCTTCCCACAGTGGAGAATATTAAGTCTGTTTTTTTTAATCCAAGCTTTGAATTTAACAGTTGTTTTAAAACATTAAAAATATCCTTCCATTTCCCAATTACCTGATGTTTTGTCAGTCCTTTTCCCACTCAGACCATGCAGCTGAGCTGTGCACAACCAGGCCACCACAAGATTTCTGCAGCCTCAGCAATGATGACAAAATAAAAGAGATGAAACAACCACTGGACTAAGGTAAAAACCTGTTTAAAGCTTCATGGCATAAAAGGCATTATTTAATTTAGGGTACCTTATTCCCTTTAGTACAACATAAAATCCTGATTTTCAGTTTCGCTGCTCCCCCATTTGACCTTCAAACAGGATAAATATGAACTTATGGATTCATGGAATGCTTAGGGTTGCAGTTTGTTACATTTCAGCCTGGGATTTGGGTTTTATTTTTTACTTTTTCACTGAGTTTTGATCCCAGATCCCAGAAATACCTTGCAGGAGGTGAGGATGAAGAGGCTGGTGGGCAGTGAGGACTGCAGTCATCTCGTCGTGATCCGAGGGGTGGATGTACTCATAAATGCTGTTTCCAGTGAGCTCCACCTGGGAAAAAAAAATATGGAATAAAAGCAGCTGGGTGATTTTCTGCCCTTCACTCCAGTTTTAAAACATGAGCTGGGTGTATCAAAAGCATCTTCCAAATCACAGCCGTTAATCCGAATTAATTCTTTCCTCAGCAGTGATTGATATTAGAGAGGTTTTTTTGGGAATTTCTGGTGTTGCATCAGAGACAGAAGAGCTCCTGTTAGAGCTGGAAGTGAAGTGATAAATTAGAGCAGCTGTAGAAATGTTAAATTGCCACAAACGGGAGAAAAACTCGGAGCTGGATAAATGCCTCTCAGGAAGGCAAATATTAAAATAAAAACGATGTTCCTCCAGGTTCCCAGAAACTCTCACCTGCTCTCACACAACTCCTTCGTGTTCTCCCACCAGCAGCAGGGCCAGGGCTCTGGGAGAACCCAAAAATCAGATTTCCATGGATTTTCACTGCTCTGAACAAACATGCACAGTAAAGATCTGCCTTAAATATCCGTGTATTGCCTCTCCTGCCTTGAACTTTGCCTGCACAGGGTGTGCTCCTGCCTTCCCCACTGTGGCACAAAAACCCAAAAAGAGCCTCGTGCTCCCCATGGCCCCTCTGCCAGCTCTGTCTGCCACCCCCCAAACCCCCTGGGAAAAGTCCCCAGAAAGCTGCAGGAATGGATTCAAGAGGGAAACAGAGCTGAATTCCTTTATTTATCTTCTCCAGGTCTGGGAATCCAAAGGAGATGTTGTTGCTTTGAGGATTTTATTAATTAATTTCCTCTGCCACACAATATTTGATACAAAACACACATAAACTGACCAAAATTGAAAATAATTTTCCTAATTCCCATCCTAAATTTCCTTATCAATGCAGGATGAGGCAAAGAAAGAATGAGGGATTTTTCTGGGAAGAACGGGAAGAGCTGTGGGATTATTTGGTTTTGACACAGAAATTAATCGCAGTCGGTTGCTCCTGGCTTTAAATTTGTAAAGATCTCCAAAAAAATGAATTGAAAAAAATATTTAGATTTTAAGAAAAACAGGAGGCCGTTGCCACTGCCATGTCTGAAATGAGTGTCAGGCTGCCTGATTGTTCTGAGCTGCCTGATGTGCCTCGGGCCCCCCAGAGCAGAGGCAGGGAGGTGAAGTGATTTAAGCCATTCTTCTGAGCCAATCCTGCTCCTTTGCTAAGATTGTGTGAGTTGCCTTTTCTTTGGATTAAATGAAGTTGTCTGCCCCAACAAAGCAATCTCTTTTTTTTTCCTGAAAATGTTCCTCATCCTTCCATTTTCTGCATTATTCATGGAATGTCCCTTCCCAGGGCTGTGCAAACTCTGTTCCCCCACTGCTCCTTTCCAACGGCCCCTCCCTGCAAACACAAAAATATCAACGGGGATCTGATAGTCTAACCAGGCTGGAAATTCCATGAGTTAGCAAAACCAGGGAAAAAAGAGGAAAAAAATTAGGAAAGGGGAGATGGAGAAGAGAGAAGGAGAAAGAGAAAGAAAGAGAGAAAGAAAGAAAGAAAAGAAAGAGAGAAAAGAAAGAAAGAGAGAGAGAAAGAAAGAGAAGAAAGAAAGAGAAGAAAGAGAAGAGAGAAAGAGAGAAAGAGAGAAAGAGAGAAAGAAAGAGAGAAAGAGAGAAAGAGAGAAAGAGAGAAAGAAAGAAAGAAAGAAAGAAAGAAAGAAAGAAAGAAAGAAAGAAAGAAAGAAAGAAAGAAAGAAAGAAAGAAAGAAAAGAAAGAGAGAAAAGAAAGAAAAAGAGAGAGGAAGAAAGAGAAGAAAGAGAAGAGAGAAAGAAAGAGAGAAAGAGAGAGAGAAAGAAAAAGAAAGAAAGAAAGAAAGAAAGAAAGAAAGAAAGAAAGAAAGAAAGAAAGAAAGAAAGAAAGAAAGAAAGAAAGAAGAAAAAAAAAGAAAGAAAAAGGAAAAGATGGAATGGGGAAAGAGATTATTTACATTGCTTCATTTATATAATTTTCTCTAGAAGTTGCCCTTAAAAAGCACTGGCTGCTCCTTTTCAGGCAGAAACAGGTGGGACTTGCTGCAGGAACATCCCAATTTTTTGTCAGGGAGGAAGGAAAACACAAAATCTCACTGTGAGTCATGCCTGGAAATTCTTCTGCTTATTTATAATTACAAGGGGAGAAACATCCTGCAAATGCCCATAGGTATCTTCATAAATATCCTGATCACCTACATTAAAAATAAATCTGAAAATTCTTCTGGTGATGGACATTTCATTTTCAGAACATGACAAAATTCTCATTAGTTTAGCCTTCATTTAGAGTGAATTTTTATTTTGTCCTGAATGTTTTGCCCTTTAAATGAGAGCATTTTTAGCAGAGAATTTACCTTCAAAAAAAAAAAAATTCATGGGTGGCTGTGCATAAATGATCTCTCCCTTCAATTTAGAGGCTTTCTGACATAAAAATCCCCAATCAAGCTGACCAACATCATCAACTGTCATTGGTGTTTCCTCTTAAAAAGTCTAACTCATGGAGGTCTCTTGCTGTTCCCAAACCCATCACCTATTTAAAAATGATTCCTCATGGAAATGCACATTTTTCCACAGGATAGAAAGGGTCAAAGGTCTCAGTTTCATCCAAAATTTCATTTTTGTCCCAGGGTTTATGTCTAAAATTCAAGCCTAAAATTCGTTGTGAAATAATGACTTGTTTTCCTTGGTAGAAACACAGAAAAGATTTTTATTCTGATAGATTTCTTTGCAACCCCAGGAAAACCAGCAGGAGGTAAAGGTACAACACTGACCCCAAAATTGACTTTATAAATTGACTTTAAAACATAAATCCACCAGCAAAGAGATGGGGATCTGAGCCAGAGCCAAATAAGCAAAATATGGATCCATAATTTGGAATCTCACCCCCTGCTAGGCAGGGCACATTCAGGCTCTTTTAAAGCCTACAATGAAACTGAAAACTTTAAAAATATAGAAATTCTATGGTTCAATTCATAAGCTAAAACCCCATGCCTCAGGTTATTAAAGCAGCTTCCTCAATGCAGTTTTTAATAGCTGTAAATACCAAATCTCAGCATTTCCTACTAACAGGGGGTTTATGAGGAGCTCAGGTATTTTTTTCCAGCCAAGGAATGATTCATAATAAACACCCAGGACTAAGTGGATGGATTCTAGAGCAAATAATTACATATTTTGCCTCTCACAGTCTCATTGGATAAAAGCAAAATAAACTCCTGGAAAAGTTTGGATATTTGTGGTTAAATATTTCAAGATTTATCAAAAGTCAAAGATAAGCCTGGCTCCCTCAAGGATCCAGAAAACTGCTGCAATAAGCTCCAGACCTCCAAATTAAATAAAAAGTTGTCTTTCCCCATTGTTTCACAAGAGGATTTTCCTCTCCTTTTTGTGCCTTTGGACTCTGAGGGGAAAAAAAATATTTGGGGAATTTGAAGTTGTTTGTTATCCATGGAAAAAAAGAGGCAAGAAATTGGCTGTCCCAACCAGTCCAAGGCAGCTCATCCCTGGGCTGGGGCCAGCTGGGATGAGGGGGAGGAGGGGGGTCCTACAGCAAAATTCACAATTTTTCCTGCTCCAGCTGGGAGCAAATCAAACTCCAAAGCCACAAATGAAGTGGCAGGGCCACAAATGAAGATGTAGATTTTTCAGAAACTCTGTTTCTGAGGCAAAGTCGTGCTTAAAAACAATCCTTAATGCTGGTTTTAAATTTATAACTGGTTTAGGCAGCCCAGCTTTTTCTCAAGCTCTAATTTCTTCCTGCTGAAGTTCAATTCAGCAGCAACCAGAAGATAAAGGCCACTGTAGTAGGCCTCCAAAAATAGTCTGCAAAAATCTTTTTAAATGGCCTTTTTATTGAGTTTAAATATATCTTTTTAAACAAACGGCACTCGAACTGGAAATTGATGTGTGGGCTAGTTAATTGTCAAATTATTTAATGAAAAGGCCTTTCTGTGCCCACTCTAAAGGGTTTTTTACAATCACCACCACTCTGCTCTCAGCTTGTGTTGGCTGCAGCTCTCTGAGGGCACTGGTTGGAAATATAATGTGGAATTATGGCTGGGTGAATTTACTTCTCCTGCCCATTCCCGTTCTTGCTGATGGCAGTGGCAGAAATCCCAGGGATTTCCAGAGGAGTGGGAACAAGAATTCCACTGGAGGCCCTGGGAGCTGCCAGGAATATCCCAGGGGTCGTGGATTCGTGTCCTGGGGAGTGGGAGCAGCCCAATATTAGTGCTGGTGCTGCTTAAAGCCAAATTATCCCTTCAAAAAGAGAATATTGAGGCAGAGCAAGAACAGGTTGGTGATAAATCAGGATGGAAATGGAACTGAAAGTTCAACGGAGTTGGCAAAAGGAGGGAAAAAAAGAGGAAAAAATAAGGGAAGTGGAGATGGGGAAGAGAAAGAAAGAGAGAGAATAAAAGAGAGAGGGGGAGAAAGAGAGAGAAAGAAAAGAAAGAGAGAAAGAGAGAGAGAAAGAAAAGAAAGAAAAGAAAGAAAGAAAGAGAGGAGAGAAAGAGAGAGAGAGAGAAAGAGAGAGAGAAAAAGAGAAAGAGAGAAAGAGAGAAAGAAAAAGAAAGAAAGAAAGAAAGAAAGAAAGAAAGAAAGAAAGAAAGAAAGAAAGAAAGAAAGAAAGAAAGAAATGGAGATCTTATTTATAAATAAACCCCTGTGCACTGTGAATTTCTGTGTTTTGAGGGTCCCTTACATTTCAAATCCCACAGCTTTCAAGCTCAGCTGTTTCAAACCTCTGCTGAAGTGAAAGGTTTGGGATTTTGCTGATTAAACTGCCTTCAAAAAGCAACTTGAGCAAACCTGATTTTCCTCAGCACCTCTAGCACTAAGATTTTATAGATATTTCCTTGCACGTGGAATTCAGACAGTGCAGGTGACCAGGAGGGATAAATAGGATTAAAACTTGTGTGGCACTGCCAGTCCCCTCTTCCTACATGTGCCAAAGTCTGTTTAGTGACCCATTGATCCCATAATTCTTTAATTTCTCCAAATAACTGGATAATACTGGGACCTACAAGATCTGGTGGCTTGATATTCCTCCAAAAGAACAATTTCTGGGCAAAACCTGGAAAATCAGGGAGCAAAAAAACACAGGAGAGGGAGTTTCTGCTCAGTGCTTTGGGATAATGGCACTGATTAAAGGGATGGATTTTAGCAGGTAACATCTGAATCCTTGCAAAAATTCAGGGTGAGAGAAACCCAGGTTGAAAAATGAGTAGAAAATAGGAATAGAAAATGTGTAGGGAAGTTTATTCTCAAGCAAAGCAAGATTTAAAGGAATTTGAACATTAATTAAATTATGTGAAACAACTAAAACTGTACCATAACAGAGTGAACTGAACAAACAGAACTAAGAATGTTTCCTGCTCATATTTTTAAATCAGCAGGTAAAAAAGAAGTATTTATGGTGGCTATTTATTCCCAAAATGACTTTTTCTAAAGATATTTGAGAAAGAGGGGTTTAGAAGTGGTTTTTTTGGGTTTATATCCTTGTTTTCTCTGTCTCTTGAGTTCTATTTTCTCTCATAGCCACTAATTCTAATATCACTGTTATAAACACACATCTGAAGATGTCCACATGTTTTTCAACTAAAAATATTGATTACCACAAAAATTAAGGTACACAAACAATCCCCACCTCTCTGTTTATTGAAACAGCCACAGGATAAATTAACCAGATATTTTCAGAATATTCTCCTCTCTCTCCTTCATCTCCTCTGCTGTCTAGCCTTTATTTCAATTCATTTATTTATTTATAAATGTTTGATACACAACTGAACACTTCAGTTTCTTGCAAGTCTCATCCAGGCCCTGCTGAAATTAATGAGGGATTTTTTTTATGGGACTTTGGCAAACTTTAGGTCAGGTGCTACCAGTGAATTTCAGTTACAGACAAAGGTATGGAAAGTCACCTTCAACAATAAATTCAGGCTCTTTGCCCTTGTGCCTATCCCAAGAAGGCAAAAAAAAAAATTAGAAATGTCCATCTAAGAGAAAAAAAAACATAAAACCCCCTCATACTTCTGGTGCAGAACAGTAGTAAACTGAGTTTTATGAGTTCTATCACAACCATATAAAATGCTTTACTGAAAAGACCACTGAGCTGGAAAAACTCAGGAAAAACTACCCTGAATTCCATGTGAACACTCATAAATCTGCCCCCCTTTTCCTTTTTTTTTTTTTTTTTTTAATTTTTTATTTCTTTCTCCTCCTCCAGCACATTTACCATAAAACTCCTGTTCCACATCAGATTTCCTCTCCCTTTCACAGGCAGCCTCAATATCTGACACAATCTAAAGCTCCCAGACTCAAATTCTGAGCTTTATTTCAGCCCTATTGCGTTACCACGCTTGGGTTTCAGGCCCTGCCTCGATCTGCAATTTGCAATATCATATTATTTATGGCCCTTCTGAAAGGTAATGAGGAGTAAAATACAATGAACAAGAACAGATATAAAGGCAGGGTGATGTGGTGGCAAGGAAAGGAAATTTGAGTATTTTGCCAAAGCTGTTTTCAAGGAGAAAAAAAAGCTTCAAACAGCCCTGAAAAAAAAAAAAAATTACTTTATGTAAAGGCAAGGCACCAGTGGGAGGGTCCAGATTTGTATTTAGGATTTTATTTTATTTATGCTTTAGATGTCAGAGCACACCCCCATACCTGGGACAGGCCAAGGTGCACAGATGCTGTTTCAGAAATGTACATTATTTTGCCATCGGACGCCACGACGAAAACAAAGCCATCCAAGGTCTGAAATAAAGAGAAATGCACAGGGTAAGAAGCAAGAAATCTGTTTAAAGCATTTCCAGTGGGGGAAAAAAAAAAGATATTTTAGAGGATGATTTCTGACTTCAACAGCAAACAGCAAAATTTAAGGAATAGAAACTTTTATCTGATTTTGTTCCTTTAAACTCAGGGATGCTGTGAAATTCACCTCCCTGCCCTGCAGATGCAGCTTTGCATTTTTAAGGGAATATTTTGCTGTTGATTCAGGCTTTTTTTTAGTGCTTAGCCCAAATCCTGAGCTCTGTGGTGCTCAGGGGGAAGTCAGGCCCATTAATTTCAGCCATTTTTTATGGCATAATTGGCAGACCCAGCTCACTGCTATTTATAATTTATTTAATGGCACCACAGGCAATGTTGAAATTTGGCTGCATTTTCAATAAAGTATTTCTGAAGAGAGAGCTCTCTGCTCTGTAACAATGTGAACTTCCAAAAAGAAAGCAGAAAAAGGCAGCATCCAGAATTTAGCAAGCATAAATATCTCTGAGTGTGATAAAGTTTTATCCTTGCAGTCTGTAAACCTCAACCAATGCAAACTTGAGATCCAATCCTACAAATTCTCCTCGACAGGATATTGGCTGGGAGGCAAATATTGCTTGTGTGAGTAAAAACTGAAGCATGATTTAGTCAGATATTATTTATATGAGAAAAAATAAATAATGTGGAAAAGTTCAGCCAAAACTGGCCATGATTTGGCTACAAAACCTCTCAGTTTGGGGGGGCTTTGATATTTCAGTGCCCAATTTCAGGCATTTTTTCAAAAGCAGCTGATAGCAAAAAGTCTGCATTATCTCTACCCAGTGTAGAAAGCTTTGATCAACACGTGGCATGTGAATATCAGTGAATATTCACACATGTGAATGCCACTGGATAATATATTTGGAAGAGAAAAAATAATTTTTACAGCACATAGGTGAAACAAGCACCTGTCTTAATCCATTTAAAGTCACTGAACTGGAAGAGAAGCAATAAAATCCTGTCTACTTCATGCACCTCTACTGCCACCCCAAATATTCCAAATTATTCTCTGGCCTACTTATGACTCTACAGCATATAATTGAAACCAGATTACTCTTTGCCTCTTTTTTTAAAGCATAAATTAAATATTGTGGAAATCTTATAAGGGGAAATAAATTGTTGCAGTTTTAGCCACAATTTTGCTTTAAACACTGTTGTCTTGCAATTGCTTTATCCTGTATCATTAATAACCTTGGGTCAATGCTGCTGTCACTGCAGCACATCCCAAGATTTCATGCACAGGAAAGCACATTGAAGCTGAAAATTCACATGGAAAATTTCAATCTAAGAACTCTTAAAAAAAAAAAAGTTTGCAGTAAGTGTGGGTTTATTAAACCTTCAGCATTCATCATTCAGAAATAACTGAACTGTAAAATGAGAGTTACAGGTGGTCAGCATTTAATTAGGTATAAATTCAATTAATGCCAGACAAAACAGGGAACAGCCAGGAGGAGGAGTAACAACAATGATTTATACAATTGGGCCTGCATTTTAATATATACATTAAATTATTGGACAGGTTATTATACAGAACCAGATCAGCATTTCCAGGTGGACTCGTGACTCTGAAACAGCTGAGAGGGCAGCAGCTACTTGAAATAAAATTTCCAAGGCTGGAAATGCCTCCCCAGGAGAGAATTTTGAGCTCTGTCATTGCCTGGATGTTGTCAGTGCCTCCCAAAAATCTCATTTTTCCCCGCAGGAGAGCGGCTGATGCTCTGTGGTCTCAAATATATAACTCGTCATTCCAAAGGTCGGAGCAGAGATTTTCTGTTGAGCTTTTTATCCCCGGCCGAGCAAAAGAGCAAAAACAGCCCCAGCTCTGTGACCAGGAATTCACCTCCCACAATAAACCCGCCCGGTAAATGATTCCTGTTTACTGCCTCTTTAAAATCGGGGGAGAAAACCCGCGCTGCGTTTGGTTCACGTATTTAAAAAAAAAAAAAAATACAAAAATTAAAAACTGAGTTAAACGCAATTTTATTATTTATTTATTTTTTTAATCCCTCCTGCTGGCACGCTCGCCCTGGCTACGACTTCCTAAACTCCGAATTCAGAGGAACTCCGGAGCAGATCACAGGGATCGTGAACAGCGGAATTTTCAGGTGCTGAAGTCCCCGGGAGATCCAATCCAGGTGTTCTCCCCTCTCGGGAGCCCTGCGCTCCCTCCCGGGTGTCCCCTCCCGACTGCCCGGTCCCCTCCCCGGGGCCTTCCTGGGGACACCGCCGGCACTTCTGGGGCTGAAAACTTTTGGGGCTTTTGGGGGAGACGCTCGGCGTGCACAGAGGGGCTGAGCGCCTCTTGCTGCTGCCGGTGTCAAAGGCGAAAAAAATAAATTAATTGGAATATAAGTGCTTGGTGTCCCTGGTTTTCTGCTCTCCCAGCCCGGCGAGGCTCGGGAATGAGATGAAGGCTTCAGCCAGGCTCCTGCCGTGGTGCGGGGCTGAGGAGCAAGAGGAGGAGGAGGAGGACGAGAGGCAGCACCTCAAGCCCGGGTTTTCCACGCGCGGCGCGCACGGGAGGAGGAAGGCGCGCACTACCTGAAGCAAGTGGGATCCGAGCTCCATGGCCACGTTATCCAAAGGCCCGATCCTGCTCGGCTGTCCCCAGGCGTCGCCCAGACCTGCAAAAAAAACCCCAAGATTTTGGTTCGAGCAGGCAGCGGAGCCCGTGCCGTCTGCGCTGCCCGCGCTCCCGCTCCTGCCGCGCAGTGCGGGCCTGGAGGTGGGACAGGCTGAGCCCCTTCTCCACACAGGCTGGGGGAGGGAATCGTTCCAATTAGTTAGTGGTTAGTACAATTAGTACTTTTTCTGGACCAGAGCATCCCCGCGGATGCGCTCTCCCCTTCCACGGAGAGCCCCCAGGGACGCGGCCGCAGCCGCTCCCATCGCCCGCCGGGGCCCTTCCCCTGTCCCCGTCCCTGTCCCCGTCCCCTTCCCCTGTTCCCGTCCCTGTCCCTGTCCCTGTCCCCGTCCGTGTCCCTGTGAGCGGCCACCCCCGAGGTGGCCAAGGAGGAGGATGAGGAGGTTAAAGAGGACCGGAGCTTGGCTGGAGACAAACTGCCCCGGTTTCACCTGCGCACGGATGGGACCGACCCTGCTTCGCCCCCCGGCCACATCGAGTCCTGGCCCCGCTGACCCCACAGCCCGAGCCTACAGCTCGGCCCTACAGCCCGGCTGACCCCACAGCCCGAGCCCACAGCCCGAGCCCACAGCCCGGCCACACAGCCCGGCCCCACGGCCCGGCCCCACAGTCCGAGCCCACAGCCCGAGCCCACAGCCCGGCCCCACAGCCCGGCCCCACGGCCCGGCCCCACAGTCCGAGCCCACAGCCCGAGCCCACAGCCCGGCCNCCTACAGCCCGGCCCCACAGCCCGGCCCTACAGCCCGGCCCCACATCCCGGCCCCGCAGCCCGAGCCCACAGCCCGGCTGACCCCACAATCCGGCCCCGCAGCCCGGCCCCACAGCCCGGCCCTACAGCCCGGCCCCACATCCCGGCCCCGCAGCCCGAGCCCACAGCCCGGCTGACCCCACAGCCCAGCTCCACATCCCGGCCCCGCAGCCCGAGCCCGCCTCGGTGACAGTGGAAGGTTTCTGGTGGAGCTGGCTTGGGGCGAGGAGGGGCGGCTGGGCTGGGGTTTGTGCGCTGATTGGTTTGTTTGTTGGTTTGTTTGTTTGTTTTTCGCTTCCTCGGTGCAAAGGAGCCTTTCAGCAGCTCCCCGCTGGAGCCGAGGTCGCCCCCGTGCCCGGCCAAGAGCCGGACACTCCTGTGGGCACCTGGTGGCCGAGCGGCCACTGCCCGCAAGGGATGGAGGGGAAGGGAAGGACGCCACCGCATCCGTTTGGTGCCTCGTTTTTGGAGAGAAAGGACAACCCTCGGCTTCGAGGAGGCCTCGGAGCCCGGAGGGAGGGCCGGTGGCCCTGGATGAAAGGCGGGGATTCGGTGCTGCCAGCCTGGAATCCCACAGTCGGCCCCGCTATGAAACAGAGCCCCGCGTTTTGCCCCGGTGCCCTCTCGCCGCCCAGGTGCTTCCAAGGAAATCTCCTTTCTCCCGGCTCCGGAACGGGAGGGAAAACTGGCAGAAATTCCTGCCCTGAGCTCCAACTCCGTGGTTCCGAACGCCGCTCCTGACGCCCTCACGGACGCGTTTGTGCTTTGGCCACTTAAACCTGGTCTGGGAATGACGGGGAGATTTCTCTCCGCTCTTGGGGCGTCCCTTGGGATGGGCAGGATCCCCCACTGGAGGGACGGGAGGCGGCGGGGAGGTCGCGGTGCTTCGCCCCGAGTTTTGATTCCCTTCCCGGTGCTTGGCTCCATGTCCCGCTCCCTCCGGGAAGGCGCTAAGGAGCTTCCCATGCCAGGCAGGGGACACCGGGACCCTCGGCCGGCCCTGACCGCTCCTTTTCGCCGTCCCAAGGCAGTAGCAGCACCCAAAAAGAGGGGTCTGCATCCCCACCCCATGTCCGTCTCTCCGGGTGTCCCCAAATTCCGGGAATTCACCGCGCTTTCCCGTGGGAAAGGGAAGGACACCTTCCCTGCTCTGAAAGAAACACGGGGAAATTTGTTCGGAAGAGCCAAACGAAAATTCGCGCTTTTCTCCGCCATTTCCCAATTCTCCGTTTGGGAAAGGCTCCCAAACTTCCAGAGACACGGCAAAAATGTCCCTTCTGCTGAAATTCTTTTTCGTTTCTGGGGAGAAAACGTTTGGGAATCGCGGAGTCATTCTGCAGTTTCTTTCCCGAGACGGCAACAAATGCAAACTCCAGAGACTGTCCCTGTGCCGCGGGGTTTGCCCTTATTTCGATTTACGAATTACAAATTTCGAAATATGAGACTGCAAACCTCCAAAGAGAGTCCCACACAGCGGTGTAAAAACTGCCCTGAGCTCTTCCATTCCGAAAGACGAAGGAGATTTATTCCTTGAGCTCTCACGAAACTCTTCAAGAACAAGCCGCGTCTCTGCCCCACCCGTGCGAGACAATTCGCTCCGTCCTGTCCTTTCTCAGCATCCCCAAATCTGCACGGGTTTTGAGGTTCTTTCCTAGCCCGGAATAAAAACTGTCACTTGCTCAGATTTGGAATTTTAAATTGGAGTCGCAATCGCGAACGCGCATTAAACGTAAACACGTTCGATGGATCAGCCTGGCATTCGTCTGAGCTTATTTTAAAGCCGGTGATTTTATCATTTAATCCGCCAGCAGATCGCTTTAAAGGTGAAAACGAAACGAATAAAACCTTACATTCGAATAAAGGACTAACGCCCATTAACTTCTCCTCCGAGAGATTTGCAGACGCACGTTCCTGCAAACGTATGGATGCCATAGGCTCGGCGGGGCTGCTCCTGCCCGGCCGGAGAGTAACGCTCAGATTCGCTCACTGGCCTGGAGCGAGGCCAAAATCGCCGCCGATCCTCGGCGAGCCTGTCCTGCACGGCTCCTTCGGGATGGGAGTCTGCCGGGATGGGAGGCGATCCCTGTCTGGGGGTCCCACACGGCTTTGCCGCGGGCAGGGCGGTTTGGAAGGAAACATTTTCAGAGGTCCCCTGGCAGCAGGAATTCCCCGGCCCCGAGAGCGAGCTCGCTGCTGGCGGGCAGCCGGAGCATCCTCCCCGCAAACGCTGGCAACACCCGTGCGGGTGGCGTGGCCCCGAGCGCGGCTCCTTTGCCGTGCTGAGGGTCAGGGATCATCCAGATCCAGCGACCTGGGGGGATTCCGGCAGCGGGAAGCGCGGAAAGCCGGGGCTGGGCAGAGCCCGCCCGGCCCAGGGCCGCCTGCGGGACGGTGACTCGCCAGTGCCAGGCTCAACCTTCGCTTTTCTGGCGCCCCGCCGCCGGCAGACATGGGCGAGATGAGCCTCTCTCCTGCTTTTCCTGGTGTTTGGACCGGTGTCTGTCCTCCCCAGGCCCGGGGCCGTGCGGGCAGGGCAGGACCGGGATGCCTGGCAGGGCAAACCAGCGGCCCCAAGCGCAGCTGTGCCCGCCGGACCCCTCCGGGCACCGGCAGGCAGCTCCGGCTCCGACAACTCCGGCCCGGAGTCAGAGGGGGTTTTATACAAAAACCCCAAAATTCGTGCTGCTTTTGCCGCTGAAAAACTGGAGGATATTCGTACAAACGCGTCCCGCTCCCTGTGGCAAACACGGACAAAATCCCCCTCCGCCCCCTCCGTCTTTTGACATCTCTGGCTGTTTTTCAAAGCACCTCAGCACTCACTTTGTACCGTTTGTACATTTTCCAGTTTCCAGGCAGGCAGCGGGGTGAGTGGAGCTGTAATAAGATCTAGAAATATTTGGGAACAGCTCCCACCTTTGCTCTCGGCAAACAGAAGTTCGTCCACACTCACATTTGAAAAGCCCGGTAGCTTTTCAGCTTGGGATTCTGCTAAAAGAATTACTTAGCCATGTATTACGTTCAGTATCGGGTTGCCCTGTAACTTGGAGTATTTCCTTTGTGTCTGCCGGGCTGCTCCCCGGAGCGCAAGGTCCCCCACCCTTCACAAGGAACATGGGCACAACGACAAACCCTGGGGGCTCGCCGCCAATCCCGGTTTTTGGGGCTTCCCCAGCGCGGTTGTGCCTCCCTCGGCTGGGAGAGCCCCGGGGAAACTCCCGGGGGGCGGCCCTGGAGCTCCGTCGAGCTTTGTGTCCCTCGTTGAGGCGAGGTCCGAGGCTCTGCTGTCGCCCCGTGAGGAGGGGGAGGCAGCGGGGCCAGGGCAGCGCTGACACCGAGCCCCGTCTGCTGCGGGGGATCTCAGCCCCGACGGCACCGCTGGATCCCGGGGGCCGCGATGGGTCCGGAGCCAGCGGGGAACACCCGGGCCCGGCCAGGGGAGCCTCTGAGAGGGGGGAAGCCCCCAGGTCAGGGGCGCTTTGGGAAGGAGCGGGGCTGGGCGGGGATGTGCGGGGCCGCCCGCTCCTCTCTGCGGGCTCAGCGTCGGGAAGGCGGCCGAGGGCTGGGCGGTGGGAAGGACGGGCGTAAAGATCAAGGGTTTGATTTCATAAAAATAAAATAAATAAAATTTTAAAAGGGTGAACTCTCAGGAAAAAAAAAAAAAAAAAAAGGAAAAAAAAGTGGGGAAAAAAGACTTTAACAAATCTGCCCCCCAGGACACCCGCACAAACACGGCTCTCCCCGCCGAGCCCAACCCACCAGATCGTGTTAAGAGGCCCCAAAGCGGGCGTCCTACAGACGGGGAGGTCACGGGCAGACCCACGGCAGTGACCCCCGCCCTTCCTCCTTCCCTCCCTCCCTCCCTCTCCTCCGGCCGGGAGAGACCGGAGCGACCCCGCCGCTCGTCCCCGCCCCGACCTCGCCGCCCGTCCCCGCGCCGCGGGGCCACCGGCTCCCGCCGCCTGGGAACGGCCCCAGGAAAACCCTAAAAAAAGCACTTTTGTTTTAGTAAGACCTTTAATGTCACTATTAGTGGTTAGTACAATAGGGGCTGGCTTTCCAAAAGGGATTACTCACGCCTCGCGCTTTATTTATTTGTTTAATTCATTAACGAACCTTTTCCGAGCGCGTGTGACAACCAGATGAAATAGCTGCGATTCGCCTTCATTTTCTTAAAATATACATTCGTGGCCAGGTTTAAATGGGGACCGAAGACTGTGAATATTCCTAATTTCTATTGTCTGCCTCTCGCAATAAGGAAGGTCTGAGATCTACCGCTCCGTCACTTTATTCAGATTATTTTGTATTGCGCACATCGTATTTTGGGTCACATATTAATTAATAGCTCCCATCCGGTTTAAACAACCATAAATGTCCAATTTTATAATCGGTTTTGGACACTGCGTCGGGGACGGGGGAGGGAGAGGGTGACGATTTCACCCGTCTGCCATAACCGGGGGACAGAGAATCGCGGTTTTTAAACGCGATTCATTCTCGCCTCTCTTTCTTTCATTAGCTCCTTTTCAAAATAAAAATAAAAAATACTGACAGCGGAGACAGAAGACGACTCGCGGCGTATTTTTGTTCTACATTAACAAAACCGTGGCAACAACAACAACAACAAAAAAACCGAAAACACGAGAGAAGACGGTGTTAGAGCGCGGGGGAGGCTGGAGGCTGCTGTGTCCTGACTTTAACTCCTGAATCTCAAGGTCGCAGCGATACCGCAGGGCACAGTCTGGGATATCGGAGCCCGAACCTGTCCCTCGCAGGGCTTGCGCTGCGAGGGCGAAAGGAGCCGGGGTAGAAATCCCCTTTCGCTTCTTGCAGTCTGAGCGGGCGCCTCTGCGGGTTCGGTCCATCTTCGGGAAAAGCCTGGCCGGGCTGAGCAGGAGACCTGTCCCAAGCCCTGTCGGGATCAGTCACCTCGCTGAGGGTCTCGGACTTTTCCTAAACTACGTGTGGAAATCATGGGGTGAGCCATCCACCGAGGGTTTTAAAAACACAGCTCTCTCTCCCTCTCTCTCTCTGTTTCCCTCCAGTCTAGACAGAGCTGGAAGCCAGGTCTGCAGCTGAACAACGTTTCTGGCCGTGCTGGCCGCAGCTAGTCCGGGCCTAGCCCGCGTCTGGTGGCGTCTCAGACCTGTCCCCCCCAACCCTGGCAGCCCTTGAAGCCTCGCAGGGTGACGGCTGGGGCAGCCCGGGGTGCAGCACCCCGCGGAGGGGGCCTGGTACGTGCCCACCTTCATTTCACAGCCCAGGATCTCGGGCGGGGTGCCCCGCACCCATGGGGTCCAACCCTCGCCATGGGGCTCTTTCCCCGGCTCTCGCTGGCCCAGGATTTAAACTGGGAAGCCTTTCCGGGCTGTCTCCCCTCCCAGTAAAGCCAACTGGAAACCAGTAGCCGAGTATGAGGAGGGCGGAGAGAGGACGGACAGAAGGACGGACGGATGGGGACCCCCCTCCTCTCCTTCTACGGGCAAATTCCGAGGGAGAGGGAAGTTTGGGTGATGCGGACAGTGTGGAAGAACCCCCCCCTAAAAAAAAACCCCTTCTGCAGCCGGCTCTGTCCGGCTCCCCCCTTTCCCCTGCACCCTCCCAGGCACTAAACGCAGGGCTCGGAGGAGGTAATTCCCCCGGCCTGTCATCCCTGGATGCAAAGCTTTGGTTTTAAATGTATTTCCAGCCGTACTTAAGACGATGAAAGATCAGGAATTCGCTGTATGCATTTAAACGTTGCCCTTAATAAGCAGAGTGTGCGGAAGCGCACGCCCGGCCTGTTTAGGGAAGACAGACACATAAAACACACCCGAGCTGTGGGTATAAACCTGCTCTCGGGGTCGTCTCGTTGCTCTTGAGGATCAGCAGGGCTGGAAAAGCCGGGACGCATCCAGCAGCATCTCGAAACGTGCCGCTTTTCCTCCCTCCTAAATCAAAGGCGTTCGGGGGCATGTTCGCCAGGCACGGCCGGCGAGTGACCCCCCCACCCCCCCTCCGCCTCGAAATTACGACGCTTTATTTCTCACCGGGAAATTTCCCGGTGGGGAATAATGGCTGGAAAATGCGGCGGAGCAGCGCCTCGCTCCCCTGGCTCCGCTGGCTCGGGAGCGCGCACTAACGGAGCCCTGGCTTCCCATAATGGCACGGCTGCTCCGTGCTCCCGAAATTTCTGAATTAAATGGCCACGACGGTAAGCTTTGCTCGGGTTGGGAGGGGTTTGTTTTTTTTTTTTTCCCGCCCTCCCCCTATTTTATTTTTGGTTGTGTTTTTCTTTTTAGCCTTTTAATAAAGCTCCTTAGAAACCGCGCCGGAGAGCAGACCCTTCCCCTGCGGAATTTGCTAATTCCTTCACCCTGCTCCTAGTCCGGAGAGGCACAAACAAATGACAAAGCGGGGCAGCTGGGCTTTATTTAGCCACCCGCAGGCACCGAGCAGCGCTTCGTTCCGCGGCTCGCATCAGCTCAGCGGCCGCACGGACAGCGCGGGCGGCCGGCGGCTCCCCACGGCTGCCGGCCCGCAGCCTCCCCTCGCCCCTGCGGCCCCAGGGGCGCTCGGGGGGAAGGCAGGAGGCTCCCGGGGGGGGGCTGGTTTTCCCCAAACCCTGCTGCAAGGAGAGATTGGTGCCGGGCCTCGCTGCTGCGTGTCCCCGAGAAGAGCCACGGGCGGCTCAGCCCCGGCCGGGGAGCAGCGGGGTCCCGGCCGGGCTGGGCTCGGACCCTCCTTCCCCTCTCTCCCCGGCCCCAGGAGAAGCCGCAGGGCCTCGCTGCGGAGCCGCCGAGCCTTCCTTCCCAGCCTGCTTTCCTAGCTCCAGAAAACTCCAACCAAAACAAAATAATAATAACAACCACACAGTTTGTTTTGTTTTGTTTTTCCCCGAGGCCGTGCCCGGACGGGAAGCGCCGTGCCCAGGGGCCATCCCCGGGAGCCGGGCGGGCTCCTCCGGGGCTGCAGACGCGAACCGAGCCCGCTCTCACCGGGACGGTCCCCCCGAGCCAGCGGAGCTGAAGCGGCAACGGAGCAGGAGGGGGAGAAAGGGGGGATGAACCGGCCGGCTCTGCCTCCCACCGCCGGCGGGGCTGGGGCAGCGCAGCGCTGCCTCCTCTTCCAGGGCACACGGGCTCATTCCCAGCCCGCTTTTCCCTCCATCTCGCCTCGCTCGCCACCTCGTTCTGAGACCCCTGCAGGCATCCCCTCCCTCCTGCCAGGGCGCTGATGGGGTCGTGCCCACCCCAGCACCCCGTCCCCGCTCTCTCCCGGCCCGCGGTGCCTCCCGTCCCTCCCGGGCGGGCTCCCGGAGCCCCGGGGCTGGTTTTACCTTCGGGGAAGACGGCTCGCATTTTCAGGTAGCTGGTGGTGAGGCGGATGATGGACGCCTTGTCCAGCTGCGAGGTGATGGCCGAGGGCAGGGGCAGGAGTTTGGCCAGTTCGTAGAATTCTCCATTTTCTTTTTCCCGTCTAGTCTTTGCCGCGTTCTTGGATTTTTCCTTCATCGCGACTGCTGCAAGGCGGGGATGTCACTGGCATATTAGACCTGGTTCTTCCGAATGGCAGGGGGCATGGATTTCGACTGCAGAGTTAGTATTTTCGTTTAAGGAAGGGAATTTACCCAAATCAAATCAAATAGTTAATAATAATAATAAACGAAAGGGAGGAAAAAAAGACAAAAAAAGAGGAGGGAAAAATAAAGCTAAACCAACCAAACAAAAAACAACACCAACAGAAATGGTGCGAGGAGGGGGGAGGCGATCTCTGGGTTACAACCGGGACAGGAAAGCCGCTCGGAGAAGGCAGTTCTGCTCCGACACTGCAGAACCGAGGGCTTCGAAACCCAGACTGAAAGACCCACGGCAACCTTCGTCCTCTGCGTGCAGCTGGGAATCGGATCTTGATCTTCTCCTTAACGGGGAGCAAACCTCTGGGTTACGATTTCTTCTACTCAATCCTTCCCCGTCCAA
>VZSE01009707.1:0-15275 GCA_013398275.1 Promerops cafer
TTTAAAATAAAAAGGAGGGGGTGGGGAGGAAGGCAACAGTCTAAAGACGAAACAGCAGCAGCGTTCTTCTGTGGGAGGGCTGGGGACTCCCGAGGGGGAAATGGGGCACGGCTCAGGTACCTGCGATCCAGCGGGCTCCGGGCAGGCCCGAGGCGAGGCGGATCCCCGCTGTCGGGGGCTGCCCGCCGGGCTGAGGGGCGGGATCGCCGGGCTGAGGGGCAGCGGCCGCCCCGCGGAGCTGAGGGCAGCGCCCGGCCCGGCCCCTCAGGAGCCGCCGCGGCCGCAGCGCCGCCCGAGCGCCTCAGGGCGCGGCCGCCCTCGGACTCGGGACAGCCCTGAGCCTTCCCCTCAGCCAGGCGGGGAGCACTTGGAATTGTAGAACCCTCAGGGCTGGAAGAGATCTTTAAGACCATCCAGTTCAACGTCAGCCCAGCCCAGCACTGCCAGTGCAAACCCTAAACCACTAAACCATTTCCCAGCGTCAGATCCAAAGGCCTCTTTAACACCTCCAGGGATGGCAACTCCACCAACTCCCTGCCCAGCCTATTCCCAGGCCTGAACACCTGAACAGTGAAAAGTGTTCTTCTAAAATCTGAATTTCCTCTCTCAACGTGAGGCCAGTTCCTCTGGTTCTCACTGCAGGCCCAGCAGAAGAGACCGGCCCCACCTCACTGCACACTCCTGTCAGGGAGCTGGAGAGAGCCGTGAGGTCCCCCCTGAGCCTCTTCTCCAGACTGAGCAAACCCAGCTCCCTCAGCTACTCCTCATGGGGCATGGTTCTAGACCCTTCGTGAGCCTTGTCGCCCTTCTCTGGACACACTCCAGCCCCTCAATGTCCTTTGTCACGAGGGGCCCAGAGCTGGGCACAGCACTCGAGGTGTGGCCGCAGCGGTGCCCAGCACAGAGGGGCAGGCACTGCCCTGGTGCTGCTGCCCACACTGGTGCTGGTACAGGCCGGGTGCCATTGGCCTCCTGCCCCCTTGGGCACACTTTGGCTCACACTGAGGCAGCTGCACCTGCAGGATGTGGCACTTGGCCTTGTGGAACCTCACGCTGTTGTCCTTGGCCCACTGATCGAGTCTGTCCGAGTCTCACTGCAGAGCCTTCCCATCCTCCAGCAGATCCACACTCCCACCCAACTGGGCATCTGCAGATTCACTGAGGGTGCTCTCAATCCCCACATCCAGATCATCAATAAAGGTGTTAACCAGGACCAGCCCCAAACCTGAGCGCTGGAGAACACATTTCAATGCAGCTCAGCTTGCATACTCTGCAGTTGGAGGCTGCAATGCCCCCACAACATGAAGAGCTGCCATCCCTTGGCATCGGCTACACACACGGGTGCAGGAAAAAAACCTTTTACTAGGTGAATACGGCTGACAGAACTGAGCTTTCAGGCACACACTCCCTTTCCCTAATGAGCCTGAACTCAATAAAAGGTATTTCACCTTCCAGCTCTTTGTACCATAGGATCCTCAGACCAGCAGAGCTCCGTCAGCCTCTCTCACCCTTTTGCATCTTCTCCCCACTCAAGCTGATGAGCAGTTTTTATAAGAAAAAATGCAGTTCTGCTGCCAACAAGGTGAGCCAATTTGTAAATGCAACTTACCCTGCTTGAGTGAGGGACCAGACAAAACGACCAGAGCCACAGAAGGCGAGAAAAGAGAGAGATGTTTATTGTAACAGTAGCATCCTTTTATAATGAGGATCGCTGAGGTCAAGCCTGATTGGTCTCAAAGTAAAAGCATTTCACTCTCTTGGTGAAGCTATGAATAGTACATTCAGTTAGAGCATAACTATAAACAACCTTGAACAGAGAGAGATGATAATTGTTTTAGTTCTCCTCCTCTAAAATTCCCAGGCCTATGCCTGGGAGAACTTCTCTGTTCTCTCTTTGACTGAAATGTGTCTCCACACCCTGCCAAAAACAGCTACTGTCCTTTTCTTTCAGAGGCGAGTCAGAAAATTCTAGATTTTAAAAAATTGTCAGAATATAGTATGATTTGATTTGTCCTCAGGAAACAAAAACAACAAAAAGAAGATAATTACAAATAAACTTTAATTGTCAGGTAATACAGAACAGAACAGTCTAGTCAGTGGCAGAAGACCGCAGTATTTACGGAACTGTAAATACTGTAAAAACTGTAAATACAGCAGCAGCAGTGCCTGAAGGCATCGAATGCAAGAGCTTATCCTACAGCTGGAAAGTTGCTGAAGTCTGTGACATTCCACTGTAAATAAAGGTGTTATTAAAAATTACAAACTGCCCTGTAATGACTTTGATAACTTCCTGTGCAGCAGCTCCTGCAAAAGAGAAGAGAAAACAGAAGGCAGTTAGCATGTCATATTTAAACAACAGTATAAGAATGTTACTTATCTAGAAGTCCCTACACTGGAATTATTTCAGAAGTGCCTGATTAATCTCCTAGGAGGCAAAAATGCCCCTCAGTACTTCCACTACAAAAGAAGATCAGAAAGCTGCTACTTCAACAGTTAGCTTTGCATACACTTCCTCTCCATGTACATACACACAGAGTAGAAATGGGTGAGCAGACAGACCCATGCAACTTATGACTGCTCTGAACTGAGCTGAACTAAAAAAAAAAAACACGTAAAACTTAATTGCAAAATAAACTGAAGGGTTACTTAAGTGTCATCCCTCTGAGTTTTCCTGTAGTAGGAAACACTCTGTAATTTCTTCAGAAATTACCTTTATGTATTTTTCTAAAGAATGATACATACAAAATTTTGCTTAATCAGAAAAAAAATCCTACATATGCAGAATATATAATACATAATTATCTTCAGCACTGCATGAAACCAAATAAAGAAGTTAACAGATATATATATTTTGAGCATCCATTAAAACATATCTGCAGGCTGAATGAAGGTAAGAAACCAAGGCTGCTTATATTTCATAAATCTTTAACATAAATGTACTATGTTAAAAGATGTGTACTGCACTAATTTTAAAATGAGTAGAATTATCACTTTCATTTAAAAAAATTAAGCCTCTTTCCAGAATTTCATTTCTAAACACATTTTTCAGCTTGAAGAGTTGATGTGCTGAGATTGTTTCTGAAGTTTGCTTATTTTACTGATTATAACCCTTGCTGCACCCACTTACTCTAAATGCACTGTAGGAGGTCCCATGTGGAGGATGAAGGGGAGGGTTGTGCCCTGCTGCCAGCAGTGGCTGCAGGCTGTGGCTGCAGCCTTTGCTCTGAGAGTCCAGCAGAGTGCTGGCTCGGCAGGCTGCTGCCTGTGTGGCCCTGGCAGTGTCACCCTTACCTCCCATGAAGGCAGCAACAGCGTGAGGCTCGGCAGCTCCGTAGCGACAACTGCACAGGAAAGGAACAGTCACAAACTGCCTGGCAGCTTTGCCAGCAAAGCCACACCTCACAAACAACACTTACAACTCGTGCACGTAGTCATCTTTCACCAGCACAGACAGCCCGTGCTCCTGGAGGAAACCAGCAAGGCATGCCTTTAGCTTTCCAATATCATCTTCCACCTGGTAGTTGTAGACCCCTGGAAAATAAATCAACTGTAACATCACAGCCAAAGCAAATGGGTTTAAATGGCAGCCTAAATGTTTTGTTTTCCTAAAAAGTTTCTTAGCCAATTACTGTGTTATTAGTACTAGACTAATAATGACTTAATATTCTGTTGATGCTTCTCATGACAGACAAATTCTGCATAGCTGAACTGATTCATAGTCCACACAACCCACTAATGATACTAGTTCAGATAAATTCTTCAAGTTCCCAAAGAGAAAAAACTCTCATTTTAATTTTCACATTCCTAAAGCTGTATTACTACTATGGAAACAAAACCACAACCAATGTATTTGCAGTCTGTAACTTGAAGTACAGTAACTATCAGATCTTTGTATTTCTTTTGATGATGTGAAGTAACTGGTATTAACATACCTGGGTATCTGCCATGCTGCTTGTAAAACCTATTGACAGCTCTCAGCATCAAGTACAGCACTATTTCACTGTCTGGGTTATCCATATGGGAAACTGAAAACAGCAAGAGAACTGGTTAGCTGGTGCAGATGGAATGGAAAAAGCAAAGTTTTGAATTCCCTGAAAACAAAGAGTAAAACCTGCAGTAGAAAGAAACCTTAAGGAATACAACTTGTGGCAGAATCTTAATCAAACAGTTGTCAGATACACAATTTTGCCTCCAAAGTTTATGACAAAACACTATTTTATGTATTTAATATAAACTATTCACTGAAGAAACTCACATTTCAATTCTGGCAGCTGCTTTAATTTAAATGGGTATTCCTTAGTTATAATTTTAGGATTTGAAACACATGCTTTAAGTATTATCTGTAATGACTGTAATTATAAAACAGGTCTTAAATCCCTTACCACACAGCTCAGCAGTCTTTGTAAATACTAACTGCTACTTATATCCCACTGCACGTTACCAACTAGTTCAAACAGCTTTCACTGAAATGATAAATATTACAAGATGTATGTATACACAAAATATATACATATTTTGTCCAAAACATTGAGAGGACTTGTTTAAGCTTAATTTCAACAAACTTCAATATGAAAGTATTTCCAGCTTTTTTTTTTTAATTTACACAGGCTCAAAAAAAAAAAGGCAATATAAAAACCAAAAGCAATATTAAGTAACTAGTTTGTTAGTTCACATCCTAAAGAGATAAGCTGGAAGGGGTCAAGATAATTATTTCAATTTCATCAGGTTAAAGGAGCTTTTCAGCTCTGTCAGAAATAACTGAGGTGCAGAAAAGAGAAGTTTGAAGAAAACAGTGTTTCATTTATAGAGTACTACAAGTAAAATCCACAAGAAAACAAAAGCTGAAACATGCATCAAGGTAATTTTTGAAATTTCAAAATCAAATTGAATTCAACATTGTAGACCTAAAACCTCCATACTTATAGTTGAGAGACATATTCCTTACACTAAGAATTTATTTAAATTCACCGAAGACATTGTGACATTCCAAATGATAAAACTGCATAATGCAGCAGAACATGCAGCTGACATTTCCTCACCAAACCTCTCCAAGCTGGAAATGCAGCAGTACTTACTGATGGCATCCCTGCTGCAGGAGTTGGGGCTGTGCTCCTCAGCCAGCGAGCGGCAGCGCACCACGCGCAGGAAGGCGGCGTTGCTGCCTGGCCACGGGGACAAGGAGAGATTGCCCGTCAGTGCCACTGCACTACAGCTCTGCCTCGCTGCCCTGGGACAGGGGAAAGGCTGCAGCCTGACAGCATTTCAGTGAACACTCTCCTGTTTCTTCTCAGCTTGCAGTAATAAAACCTGTTTAACTATGTTTAGGTCTGTGGTCAGGAGAGTTTTAGGGAAATTCTTCACGCTCACGTGGAATCTCTGCCAAGTTAAGGTAACAGCTACACCACAGCAATTCATCAGTCACGGCCACCACGTGTCCCTCTTCCAGGCTGCAAATCAACATGGGTCTTTCCATCTTCCACTACATCTAACACTGCCTCACGTGTTCTCAATTAATATTTTTACAGCACAGCCATGAGCTGGAAAAGGTCCTTTTCCAGTATCATTGCTATGAACCAACCCAGGGGGCAGCTACAACCCAGCTCTGAAAAAGGAGCAACTGGGAGGTTCCCAAATGCTTTACCAATGCAGGGCAGCACGCTCTTGGCTCTGTGCTTGCAGGGGAGCTTTCCAGCTGAGGGGAGCCTCAGCCAGGCTGCTGCTGGACACGTGTACACATCCAGGACAGACACAGCCTGAAGTGCCACCAACAGAGTTACACCTTTGCAGGTTACCTCAAGTCTGCAGAGCCCACACCTGGAAACCAGTACCTCAGCAGTGCTCAGGTACTCATCACAGAAAGCAGAGGGCAGCTGCTCCCTGTTGTTTGGAGTGAAAAAATACATCATTTTAAAGCCAACCTTTACAGATTCACTCCTGAGAGATGCTGAACATCTGCTACTTCTCCTGAAAATGAGGGATGCGAACCACTTAGTACTTGAAAAATTCAAATACTGACTTACTGCTTAATAACTACATGATCATTCAAAAGTTTTTGATTATTTGATCATTTCCATAAACCCAGAACAGAATCCAAGCATACTCACAGAACAATTTCAATTCTCTCTCTGAAATAGACTCAGGTGCCTAAAAGAGAGAATATACTCATTCCAGTACACACAGTGGCCACAGAATTCCTGCTTTCACGTATGCATTAATGTATTTATTGTGAAATAACTAGTTACTAATGTGCCAAAAAAAAAGTGTCCTAAATTGTAAAGGGTATATCCCTGTATGTTTTACTTTTATATGACCACACCAAATTGATAAATAAAGCAGATACTTCACAGATACTTCATTCCATTAGAAGAATGGCCACAGGTTTGCACTCACCTTGCCCAGGGACTGTAACAATTTAGCAGCATGGTTCCCCACAGCAGCAATATCCTTCTTTGCTTTTTCACGGTATCTGGTAATAATGTAAATAATTACAGCAGAAAGCCATCAACTCCACATTGAAGGCAATCTTTTTTGTTGTTTCACATTATAAAGACAAAATACAAGCCCATGAATGGAAGTGAGCTCCCTCAAGGAGTTGTCTACTTACACATTTTGCAATTTGATGAATTTACTAGAGTCTGCTATCATATCAGGAATGGTACCCCGGACAGGCAAGCTTCCTTGCCCTTCATTTGCCACAAATTCCTTTAAAGCTCGAACCAAAATCCAGAAGGAAGATGACTACAAATGCACAAGAGACAGTCACATACACAGATGTTATTTACAATGCTTTTTCTACATTTAAGCCTTACCCTTAACTACTCATACCTGCTCCGTGAGTTTTAGGCAGCAATCATCATTAAAAAGCTCTTCAATGCCTCTTGGAATCTATGAAAACAAATAAATTTGGTTTGTAATTCCTTGACTTTTGATTTCTTGGATTATCTCAACATTCACTACACATAGGTGAGCCAACTCCAAGTGACCTCAGAAATTCACTGCAAATCTCCTCTGAATCCTACATAGTCAGTGCTGCTCAGACACATTTCAAACAGCAGCCCTGCCCAAGAGCAAGGCAATGCTTCTGAGTAAGATCAATGTCACAAACAAAATCTCACCTGACTTCCATCTTTGACAGAGAAGATTTAAAAAACTGCTGCAGCAACCATCCCAACTGCCCACCCTGCCTGCTGGGGCAGAGCAGCTGGAAGGCCAGGGAAGGGGAATAGGGCTACAAAAGTCAGTGTTTTAGTCAGAATCCTTAACTGCTGCAGGTCAGTCTGGCACATAAACTCAAATAAATATTAATATCCTGGGCCATGTCTTGTAGTGGCTTGGATGACAGCACTAAGTTTTACCTGCTGCTTTCTTGGGAGACTTAACATGACCATCCAAGCAAGGATCAGCACAGTTCAAAACAACAGAACATAATCTAGAAAAAATCCCACAATGTGCTTTTGCCCCATGTAGCCTTTGCAGTTTACCCCTGATAAGAAACTAAAGAAATCAGAGCTCAATTTTAAACCACGAGTTACTAGGTCAGGATTATTTAAGAAACAATGAAAACATCACTTCTAACACTTGACCAGTTTATGAAGGGAATTTTGTAGTAAGTTTCTTCAAGAGGAAAGAAGTGAATTTATTGTATCAGGAGTCCCATGCAGCCCTTCATTTCTACAGAGAGTAACTACTCCAGCCCCAGGCTTCAATACAGCACAACTGCAGTAAGTGAGTGCTCTCAGTCTCTCTCATAACAGTGTATTTGAATCAGCATCAGCCACACCTCTCACTGCTAAATCCTTGCAATTGTACCCAGCACTTCACAGAGTTTTTTACAGACTGAACTGTAGAAGTCAGACAAGAACTCACTGATGCACTCTGGTTGCTGAGTCATTCTAGACTTGAATTCAAGTCTGCAGGAGGGAAATGCAGATTTCTTGCAAGAGCAAGGGAGGAAGAGAATTTCCATAAGCTACGTTTTCAGCTAGTCTAGGTCTAGTTAACTACACAATTTCAGTTCTAACATTGTACTAATCCTGTTTTAGCTAAATACAAATGTTACAAATGGAATTTCTGTCCTAAAACTGAATAATATATTCTGAGAAAATGAGGCAGTTGAAATTGCTTCAATTTTACCACAGAAATGTGTATTTTACCTCTGTACGATTTAATGCTGTATTCACATTTTTTATAGCTTCTTCAAAGTTTTCCTCATCTTCTGGGGTCCCATTTTCATTCTTTAAGATACCTTATTAAAAAAAAAAAAATAAAATGCACAACTGTTTGAATTACATCTCATCATTTACGTCTTACCAACAGAGCAGACTGGCTTTGGATGTATTCGTGGCATAACAGCTACCAGCAAAAAAGTGAAAAATAAATCACAAGAAAAAAGATCAGATGTAATTATAAAGATAACTTCATCTAAATTCTGCATATGATTCATTTTCCTGTGATTTTCCTGTGATGTTAAGTAGAAGTTACTTAACACAAAAGCACTGGTTTATTTGTGTAAGAAGGATATAATGAAGTTCCATAAGCACTAAATTAACAATTCAACTCTCCTTCCCATGCCAGTCATGTTTTGCTGGTTTTTTTGATCAAATTTGGCAAACACTTATGCATCCACAGAGCAAGCCAGCCCAAGAAAGGGCCTCCACTAAAAATCTGACATAACCAAAGGTAATTACTACGGATCACATCTGCTCCCTGCAACAGCCTGGGGATAAGGACCACTTCAAATTTGCACACAGGCCATCTTCAAGTGAGGAAATACCAAAAATTCAGTCATTGGAGTTTTTCTAAAATCATTTAAGCCAATGCATATAGATCTTAAAAACACCACATGAATTTTAGCACCCCAAAAAGGTATTGGACTGAAAGCCCTGCACAAATGAAGTCATTCACACACCAGTTACAGTGCAGTCAGTGCTACAGAACCTGGCCATGCAGAGGTGAATGACTACCAAGTGTCTGATGGGTCAATGGACACACCATATACTTGCAGAATAACAATTCCAGTGTCAAAAGCCATTTGCTTTCCTCTTTATCACATTTTTAACAGGATTTTCTCTTAAGGCCTGTGCTCCCACCCAAATAAAAACACACTCTGGATCTTAGACAGGATAAAACATTGACAACAAACATTTATAAGCAAGTCTGGCATCTTAAGATCCACCTGTATAAAACAATCATTTAGCAGAAGAATCATACAGGATATACCAGCAGATCTTTCATAAATTAAACCTGAGAGAAGCTGGGATTATTTTTCAGGTACCACCTTGTATCTATTTCTGCCAGCAGGAATAAGGGACCCCTGGGACATGGATTACCTTGCCGAATCAGTTCTTTGAAGGCTTCTTTCTCTTTGTAACTCTTAGGCAGCTGTTCACTTTTCTAAATTTAAAAAACACAAAGAGATTTTTGTCTTTAAAATACCTACTACTAAGCTCACTGCGTTCAGACTGCTGAACTCTAGGAGTCTGTCATTGCTCACACATTCACTTGTGTTTCAATTAGTAATCTTTTTTTTATGATTCCACCTTGGTTTTTTTATGTTACACACTGCCAAAATAACTAACTGCTTCAGAAAAGACAGACCAGTAATAGTAATAATACAGTTTTGCAACATACCTCATTGAACCATTTTGTGAGATACTTGGCTACAATCACAATCCATGGAGTGTGGCTGTGGTCCTGTAATTGAACAGTGGAGAAGTCTTTGTCAGGTTGAGAAAAGATAAAAAATAGGAAACAAATTAAAAACCTATTTTCAATGTAAACTCCAAATATCCCCCCCACTTCTCTAAAGACACAGGACATGTTCCAGATTTTGATTCAGCCATAATGTTCTTTAACTGCTATAAAAGAAACTATCAAATTATTATTATTATTATTATTATTTTATTTTTAAAAGAAGGGTGAGCCAAGTTCTCCAATATTTTTCTGGAGTGGAACTTATGCTATGCACAAACACCAGCAATGCAAAGCTCTGCAGCAGTAGGTTAACTATAAAAATTAAAAAACAAATTCCAAAAGAGGTGTGAGGGGGTATTCAATCTAACAAAAGATCAAGTTGTCCAAGAATACTCCTTGCTTCCTATGTCCCCCACCTGCTTAAGATTTAAATAGACTGGAACATTTGGGGCAGAGGCAAAAATAGTTCCTCATGACTGATTCTAGAGTTGGTTCTGTTCAGATGAGATCTGGCACCAGAGTCATCTGCCAAGAGCCATTTTCACAGAATCCCTGTGCTGTATCTGCATCTGTCCTGGAGAACACAGTGCAAACCACACACCAACCTTTTTGTCCATATGCTCCAAGTCATAATCCTGAACGTGTTCTGTCAGTTCTGGAAATGGTTTGTCCAGTCTCAGATCTTCTAACGTATTGTCAGGGTGAGATTCAACAACTGTGGAAAAATGACACAACGCATTTCCCAGCTTTACATCTGGCCTTCAAAACAGAGCTACACAAATACAGGGTCACCTGCTACTTTCACTGCTTGATTCTCAAAGTAAGTTCTGTGTAAATCACCCATAATGTCAGGATGATCCTCAATTTTACTATTTGTTGTGGTCCATAATCCCCATGCATTCCTCAAAGAATGCAAACGACCCAAGACTTAACAAACACCGAGTATGTCACAGGATGAAAAAACACAAAAAACCCCAAAGTGACATAAGTGATTGAAGCATTGAACCTTCCAGAGAAGTCTTTACCTCAGCAAACCCTCTAACCTGTATGTTCTTTAATCACGACTCTCAAGTAACCAACCAGTCCGTAGGTCCTGCAGACCAGCAGAGGGATGTTGGAATTCCAGAGAACTTCAGCCAGGCGCAACAATGTACTGTAAGGCAAAACATGCTTTTTGTCACACCTGCAGAAGACAACAGTTACCTATAAAGTTAACTCCTGCACCAGTTACTCTGTGAAAGAGCCCTCTCAGAAAACTTTTCAATACCATCATGATCCTAAGCACATAAGGTGATTAATTTAATACAGGAATTTACAGTGCGTTGGAAAAATATTCATCCATTATCTTCCTTATGTCTCCTTCCACCCTCCCAAATGCTCCAAGTATCAAATAAAAAGCTTCAATGAGTTGTGAGAGAGAGAAATAAAGAATTAGATCCATGTGTTGCAGAGTCCTAACTTCCAGCAGAGGCAGCTCCCATCAGAGGTACAAAAAGGTCTCGAGAAAATGCCACCACTGGCTGTAATTTTCCTTCACAGTGACAGAATTGTGTTCTGCATAAGTTTTTCTGCAAGAAGTGCCTGTGCATAAATGTACACACACATATATATATATATACACACATACATAAATATAAACCTGCTTTTACAACTGAATGCAAACAAGTAATTCAACCTTAGGTAATTCTTACCTTTCTGGTAGTTGTGTTGCAACCACTAAGTTAAAGCGATTAAAAAAGGAAGGGTCGTTGTCTAAAAGCTTTTCTGGACTCTAAACAGGGGGGGAAAATGTACGTCAGGCAACACTGAAAAATTCTGAGTACAAAGCAAGTCTGCTGAATATAAAGTGTTAAGTGAAAGTTATAAAATTAAGATGAAGTTACAAAATAGTGTTTGAAATACATGAAATGATTTTTTGTTTGAAATACATACAAATGATTTAACTTAAGATCATCTTTCTCAAATGCTGTTTTATCCTGAATCTATTTAAGGTGCAACATCACAAAGCAACACACAGCTTTTATTTCACATTTTTATCACACTGTATAACACACACATAGTACTAATTTAGGAAGACAAACCTCTTCAACAAAGTTTCCAGAAACATCACTATTCAATTCCTGCAAGAGCTCCATGGCACTCTGGGCACGATTCTGTTTCAGAGCAATCAAAATGAAATGTAGTTTACACAGTGTATCAGTACTACATAATGCCACGTGCTAACAATGCCAAACCAAGCAACAACAACAACAACAAAACCACCCCAGAAAACACCCCACAACAAAGCTCAATATAAGGTAAGGCTCCTTACTCCAAGCATGGCTCATCTGAAGCAAAAATGCATCCCATAATAGCAGGCACTTAGTTTGAGAGCATTTTCTGTAATACTATTTTAAAAAGACAAATGGTGAGACATCTATTTCCTAATTTCCAGTTTCATTACAGAATTTCCAGGAGTTATCTGTGCCTCTTGTACTCTCTGTTTCTGTGATATTTCTTCCCCATTCACCTCTCTACTCTTAGCTTTACTCCTTCAACCACAATGGTCTTATACCTTATCCTTCCATAGATTTTAACCATAAGCTCTTCATTTTTTTCTATTCAATCTTGCCACAATTGAGTTTATCTTCTCAGTTATGAGCAACTAAAAAGTAAACATGGGGAATTCTGTTAAAGAATAAACAGACTTTAACCTATACACATATGCTTTTAGCATTATTTGTAATACCACGTTTAAATACTCAACATTTCCATGCTTTCAATACATGTAAACTGACATTTATTATCTCCTTACCTGACCAATATGGCTTTTTTGTAGAAAGAAACTGAAAAGGAGACAAGAGAGAATTACATGTCAACTTTTATTCTGAAGAAAAAACAGCACTGAAGTTACATTTTGTTCTGCAGAATACACTGCTAACTCTCATACACAACAATCCACTTTCCCCCTTCAATCTGCTTTTTCCCACCACTGCTGTATTCTCCTCAGAAACAGTTTCTTAAGAAAGCTTTTCAATTCTGAAGCCATAATGTGAAATATAAAACCTGCCAAACTTCTCCAGAAGACACAATCATGCTGCAGGTTCCTTCTCACCAAGCTAATCAAGGACTTACTAGTCCTTGAAGGATATTCCATTATATGAGTGAAGTCCTTGAAGGATATTCCATTATATGAGTGAAGTCCTTGAAGAATATTCCATTACATGAGTGATTTTTCATATAATGGAATATCCTTCCCCCTCACATAACCCCTGTAGGTATCTACGTGCACCGCAACAGACCCTGATCAAGAATTAGTAGGCAAATCATTTTTACAGTTATTTGCAAACACTTTCTTACCCTTTCCCCTGCTGCACAGAGCCTTTCAAAGCTATGAAAGCTAAGAAATGTCTAGCAGTCACAGCTGCACAATGACTAATGAAAATTAAGTCACCTGCATCACCAGAATTAGGGAAAACACAAGCACTGCCATAGCTCAAGACTACATCAAACAAGTTAATATTCAATATTTTTATATTGAGTAGAGCACTGTCCTTATAAACTTGACGTGTGAAGCAAACAGACCTGCAAGGTCCAGACACAGCAAGTAAAATAATTTAGCAGCTAATATCAAAATGACCATGCACGCTGTCTGCACCTCCTCCAAACCTCAAAAACCCACAGAAGACTTGGAGAAACTCAGAGTGGCTTTTAAAAGAATCTTACAGGACTTTTTAGCAAATATAGAGATGCAACTACCTATGAAACTCTGTCACTTGTCAATTTGTAACTGAAATCAGCAAAAAACCTACTTATTTCCAACATCTTCTCCAGAGACTCGATTCCCATCGACAACTGTAAACGAACCAATACCTTTGGGGGGAAAAAACCTCCTGTGAATAACTTGGCATCATCAAACTATCAGATACATCACAAAGAAGGGACAGAAGAAATATCTACTGACCTGGCAGCACCAAGTTTTTGAGTATTTCAGTTCCTGTTGCTGTTGCATTTATCATGCAAACATGGGCAGATTCCAATGCTTCTTGGCCATGGTCACCCCACAGTCTGTATTGGGAGGGAAACCAAAACACAATGAAGTTATTTAACTTCAGATTGCAAAGCCAATATAGACAAAAAACAAGACAAATGGAGGGCTGGCGTGCTACTGTTCATTCACTGATGAGGACCTAAACAGCACTAACCAAAATAAGCATCCTTAAGGAAACTTACTGTGAAAACTCTGAGACTTTCCTAAGAGCAGTTTCCCTGACATTTCATATTCTCCAACTTTACACCATATGCATGCACACACCTCCTTCTTTTGGAACATACTTTAACTTCTTAAAATCCAGCATAGGTTAAAGCAGTCCTTGCCCAAATTTGGTCCTAATGCCAAACATTCTGTTTTTCCTTTTATTATAAATAATAGTATTTTATATATATATTTGAAAATTTCTCATACAAGACACTGAAACACACAGGAGACAGAAATCAGTCTTGCTGAGCCTGGTACTTCAGGCCCCTAGAAAACAGCACCGAGGCTGAGGTCAGGCTGGGACAGTCCTTGGTCACACGTCCTGCTGATTTAACTGGGGTGGTAACTCACAGAATTTTTAGGGTTGGAAGGGGCCACTGGAGGTCACCCAATCCAAGCCCTGCCCAGGCAGGGTCACCTGGAGCAGGTGACACAGGAGCGTGTCCAGGTAGGTTTGGAAAGTCCCAGAAAGGGAGACTCCACACCCTCCCTGGGAGGCTGCTCCAGGGCTCTGCCCCCTCGAGAAAAAAAAGTTCTTCCTCATGTTGAGATGAAATTTTTTGTGTTTTAGTTTATGGCCATTGCTCCTTGTCCTGCTGCTGGGCATCACCCAAAACAGTCTTGCCCCACCCTCTTACACCCACTTTTGAGATACTTCCATGCATTGATGAGATCCCCTCTCAGTCTTCTCTTCTCTGGGCTAACCAGGTCCAGCTCCCAGTCTCTCCTCACCAGAGGTGCTCCAGACCCCAAATCCTCTCTGTGCCCTCCACAGGACCGTCTCTAGTGGCTCCTTCTTTCCTGTACTGAGGAGCACAGGACTGTCCACTCCTGAGCTGCACAAAGCTATGGAGGGGACAGCACAGTGGTCTCGCCACTGGTGAGCCCGTCACTCACACGCATCCATGTGGAAACTTAACAGCCACGCTGCAGAGACACCCCTGCCGGGTGCCGCTGCCGTTGCCCTTCCCTGGTAACTCGGCTCTTTTCTGCCCTCACACAACCCAAGAATGGGTCAGCCTGGAGGGGCCCACAGGGGCTCCTCCGGTGCCACCTCCCTGCTCCAGCGGGGCCATCCCAGCACAGGGCACAGCAGTGTGTGCAGAGGGCTCTGGAATATCCCCAGGGAGGAGACTCCACAGCCTCTCTGCACCCTCTGCTCAGGGCTGGCACTGCCCAGGGCAGAAGTTCTGCCTCCTGTGCAGAGGCAGCTCCTGGGCTCAGTCCCTGCCCGTGGCTCTGGGGCCATTGCTGCATGCCCCCTAATATATGCTGTTTATTGCATATCTCTTGTCCGTGTGCCGGTACAGCCCTCACGGCCCCGCCAGTCGGACACAGCTCCTGC
>VZSE01009707.1:15295-36757 GCA_013398275.1 Promerops cafer
GCTCTGAGGAGCGGCCGTGGCTGCGGTGCCGTGCACGGCGCCCTGGCCGGGGTGTGCGCTGGCGGCTGCCGCTTCTCTGTCTCCCTCAGCCCTGGCTGACAGCAGCGCCTGCACGGCTGGAGGCTTGAAGCCGGCAGGGTCGGTAGCACCCGGAATTCTGCCCCTCATTCGCACCCACCCCGTGTTCACCAGTGCCGCGCCCGCCCTTCCCTGGGCCGCTCCTGGGGACCCCCTCCGCACCATTTGCCGCCACATGAGGCCTCAGAGAGAACGGCGTTAAACCTTCTCTACATCAAATCATTTAGCCCTAATAATAGTCACAATAGGAGTAAACATGCCCCCAGCAGCTTTCCTCTGCATCTCAACCCACCCATTCTTTAAAGCGATGTTACTCCTCTGCTCAGGGTCCATTATCCACAGCCTGAACAGAGAACAAGAAAAAGAGGAGGCCTACAAAAAATACTTCCAACAACCACTCCATGCCCAACCATCCCCTCCCATGAGGGCAATCCAGCAGGATTCCACTCAAAAGAGTTCATGGAGGGTTTAATCACATCCTACCTATGCTTTGGCACTACTCCTCATAAAATGTGGAGTATGTAAAATTTTGTTAAGATAGGATGTTCTTTGCTGTCTGATCTTTGTAACTTTCAAACCTGATCAACAAGGAGGGAGATTTAATCCGTGAAACAGAGCGGCTAACAGGCTCTAAGTGATGTCCAGCTGTTAGAAACACAAATTCCTGGGCAGCAGAATTGCCTTGCTAAGGTTTGGGGCTGGACATGTTCCAGTGATCTCAGCCCCGGGGGAGGCTAACAAAGCTCGGGGTGAAGGATTTCCACCGATACACGAGGAATGCGGAATTCCTGGGCCACGGGGGCATTTGGCAGAACCCCCAAGATAAGGAAGAAACAAATAAAGGCAGCTCAGCGACTGTGTGGAATCAGCTCCGACTGGCAAAGGGGAATTGGGGCAGGGGCAGGTCAGGAGCACTCCTGGGGCACCCACACAGAAAGCACCGAGCCAGGGGAGGAGACACAGAGAGCGTGGCAGAAACAGGCAGGAGAAGCGAGACACTCAGGAGCAAACACAACAGAGAATACTAATTAATAAGAAAACTATGTAACCTGCAGCCAATGAACATTCATGCCTTTGTTTGCTAAAATATATAAATAGGAAAAAGTGTGGATAGTTGGGCTGCTTGATTTGTGGAACACCACCAAGCACAAGGCTTGGCAACTCTGACATAAACAATCAGTGTCTCTCTCAAGTGTGTATTTACTGACCGTTGCACAGTCATGGATCCAGTTTGTCTGGACAACAGTGCCATTTATGTTCAAAATGGGCATTTCTCTGCATTTCTCGCTGCACTTTCTATATGGACTTTTGGGGTATTTTCAGGCAGACTGAGGCAGAAGCCCTGAAGGTACCTGCAATCAGGAAAATCCAGTAGGATATATTTTGCAGAGATGTTGCACATTATTGCAGTTATTCCTGCTTAGTGTGGAGACAAGAACATGTGAAATCTGGTATGCCTATGGGCTTCTGTTATGAAGATCTTTCCATATAGGATCAGCATTGGTTAGACCTTGACAGTGTACAAAAAAGGAGAAAACTTACACATCTTAAAAAATTTCAACCAACATTCCTGGCACTAAGTTTCAACAACAAGAGAGGTCCTGAAATACCTGCATCATTCACACTGATTTGTTAGTCCATATAAAGTCCATTATCCTTTTAATCTGCCTCTCTTCAGTAACTTTAGTTTTCTGTATATCTGCTGGAATGACGTACACAGCAGTGCTTTATTATATGGAGTGCTTTACATCTTGCAGGTGATGTACTACAAAACAGTGCTTCCTCTTTTGTTGCCCACACACAGCATCTCCAGGAAAGTTCATTTCTCAGGCTTTGTGTTTGCTGTGCCACAGTAAATCCTTCCTTTTGCTGTCATTTCAGTGACCACTGTTGTATTTCAGGAACATTCTGTTTCCCAAAATCAAAAGCAGTCTCCTGGTCTTGCTGTCTGCTACACTGCTTAATCTGGACAAACCATAAATTGCAAGAATTAATATTTCAGGCTTAGTTCCAGAATGTAGTTTCCATACCTAGTTTAAGGCAGCCAAATGTGTATAGCTTTAAAAGTCAAAAATAAGTAATAAAAAATGGTGTATGAAGGCTGGGAAACTCCTAAAGAATCAGGTACCCCATTCCCCTTTTTCTGCCCCACTTTCCCAAGAGTGTTCCTACTAAATTCCTTTTATACCCTTGGCCACTTTGGCCCGTGTTTGATTCAAGTTTTTCTCTTGCACAGTTGTCTGTTAACTGTATGCATGTCCTTTTTGTCCTTTTCTTCTTAATCCCTGCTTCACTTTGGCACCATTTTTTGTTTTCCCCCTGATGCCAGGAGGAGATTCCCAGTTGAGTTTTTCCCTTAGAAATCTCATGACTCTCAGAAATCTCTGTAGCTGTGGGAGAAGGATGACCACTTCCAGCTCCTGAAGTTCCACTGGCTGCATGAGAATCTCAATATATCAATATACATATATATGTATATTATTTCAATGTATCAATATACATACACATATATATAATCACAGTATATCAATACTTATACAAAAGCCATCACATTTTTGTGTTTGCAAGGAAGAACTTGAGAATATAAAAGCTAGAATTTCTGTGGTCAATCAAGAACTGTAGGCAGTCTGTTTTAAAATAAAATACTAGAAAATAGAAAAAGTATCTGGAATGATTGTGCTTTTTAGTGTTCAGTGTTGGCAGTACACTGTTCTGCTTGTATTTTCTGCGTGGAGTATTTTTGTGCAGCTCCTGTGTTCGTTAGAAATGCCTTTAACACACATGTAGAGAACAGATGCCAGCTCAGAGTAACCCCCTGTGGGAGCTGCCAGCATCCCTGGTGGCACTGTAAGAGGAGAGAGGAGCTGCCTGGATAAACAGATACTCTGTCAAGAACCCGAGGCACAGACAGGCTCTGGAGTGATGAATGTTTTATTTAACATTTCATCTGCTCCTACCCACAGTACGTGAACGGCTCGGAGTGTGCAGCCTGCACCCAAACTGGTGGGATTTCTAACCTGGTTTTGATGGCATGCAGTGACACACCAGACACGCTGGGGTGCATTAAAGAAGGCACATGACATCTTGCTCAAATGTGTCACCACCATTAATGTCGTCAGCAGATGTAATTGCCAAGTTACTTAATACACTCAGAGTGCCGTTGAGCAATTTACCTTGGAAACAAATAACTCTTACTTCATCTTACATACCTTAAAATGCAGCTCTGCCCCTCCACAGTGATGCAGTAATGTTCATCAGAAGCATTACCCTCAAGTGACATCTCCATGTGCAACAACCTCCCAATAACTCCAGACCTGTAGTATTAGAGACATTTTACCGTAGAGATTAAAATCTCCAATTTCCTCAAACCTGCAAAGCTTAAATATGTCCAACTTCAATTCAGCATTCCAATCTTACTTGGAGTTTTCTAACCATAATGGTCAGTCCTTATATAGCAATTTCAATAAAGGGAGCTCCAATTAAATCATAAAGAAAACTAATTCTATATAATATAAATTAATATATTAATTCTATATAAAGGTGGGAAACCTGAAGCATTTGTTGTTAGTTCTGTATCACAACCTGGTGACAGGTTCAGAAGAACCCCTGTATTTGTCCTGGGCTGCTGCTCTGTTCACTCATCACTGCTGGCAAAGGGGAATAAAGCCCTAAGTGAGAAGGCTGGGGAAGACAGATTTCTGTTTTAAGGCAGCTTGAAACATCTCACTGTAGTGAATGGAATGATGTCTTCCTGTCATTCACTGCGAAGCAGACACTTCTGACATAGCATGAAGAGCCCAGGGGGAATGTGTGGAAATCATGTCACTTTTAGCTCAGCAGTGGAGAAATCCACACCTTAAGTACCTACCACTCTGTTGTTCTCACTTCCATAAGTTCACGAGTGTGATGTAATTGTCCTGGATTCAAAGCTAGTAAAACAGAACAGAATTACATGATGACTGCAGCTTTTGAAGTGATAAATGATGATTTGAGGACAGAATCAGTGAAAACCATTCTTAGAGTCAGCCAGTATCCAGAGGTATCAGGGTTACAGAATAATGTGATATTTGTATAAGCAGCAGTGTTACCTTATATTTGAGGAAAATTTTATATTTTCCTCATAAAGAAAGAAGGCTGGTTGGGCTGGAAGCACATTAAGTTGTCATATACACACTGACTATCATTTACTAATGATAAATTTTACAAGCTAAAATTTTATTCAGGCTCACTTTCCTTTCCCCTCCGGTATTGTCCTTGCCCCTTTCCACTTTTCTAAATCCATCCATTTAAACCTCCATTTTGTGGAGTCTGCTTCCTGCCACATCTTCAGGATATTTTCACTTGTCTCAGAGCTCATCCTGTGCCACGTGTTTGTGTCCAGATCTGTGTCCAGATCTGCAGGCACCTGTGTGGGTTTGAGTGAGAAGATAAAAGCTGGAGGGGTCGGGGGTGCCCAGTGCAGGCTGGGCACTGCAGTGCCACTGTGCCCTGGCTCACCTGAGCCAGTGTTGATGTTTCTCTTGAAAACAGTTGCTCAGCATTCTCTGCCTGCCATGTGGGCTTCCCCAGCTTGTGGTCTGCTCTTCTAACGCACAAAATCCCTCTTCCATTTCTTTTCACTGCTGCGTTGGTATTTTTTGTAGTGCTCCCTAGAGCAGCTTTCCTGACTCTGCATGTGAGTGAGTGTTTTAAGGTCCTGGTTCCAGTGCTGGGTGCCCACGAGGGCCCGTGTGCCCAGGCTGTCGGGACACAGCCGTGCCCAGCGCCTGTGCCAGGGACCTGAGCCCGTCACAGCAGCTCGGGGAGCAAACTGAGGAGCTGACCTGAGTAAGTCATTGTAGAACTCTCCTCTGGAGACCTTTGCAGCAGTTTACATCCCTCTGTGACTGATTCAGCTGGCATCAGCAACTCTTAAGGGTTTTATAGCTGACTGTCATGGAAACCTCCTGAAAAAGAAAATTAATACTTACAAGGCAATACCACAACATAAAAGTTGCATTAAATGCTCTTATTGATTTTCTCCTTCCATATTCTTGATTGCATAATAGAAGAATCCCTATTTTTGTGTGCTGTTGTCTTTGAGAAAATCAATATGTTTGTAAAATGTAGCATTGACAGAGAGAATTTCCTCAGATCTAACAAAATTACAATGAAGGAGCCTTTTTCCTTGCCCCAGAGATGTCTTAAGACATTTTACAGCTGCAGATTGGGTGTCTCTCTGTAGCCTCTCCATGGCTTTAGCAGGGTGCAGGCAACTACTGGATCATTCCAGGTAACTGAGGCTTCACAGATCAACTCCTTCCTCTGGAAGCTGCTATGTTCTGTCCCTAATATAACCATGCTTTTAATTTTGTCCATTTAAAAAGTTTCTTTAAAGTTGCAAAATTAAAATTAGATTGTCAATTCATCCTTACTTTGTTTGATTTGTACCTTGTTTAAAAGCAGCACAAGAAGTTTTTTTCCCAAGATGAGAATGTTCCCCATCTCATCTAAGCACCGATTGTGATTAATTACAGATCTGGTGAAAACACCATTCGTTTTTTGTGGCTGGCAGGAGGGTTTCAGGAGAGAGGCACTGATGTTTCTCCCTGCAGAACACCATGTGGGAAGGGCAGGTCCCACCTGCACACGACTGTCCTGATGCTCAGAGAGCCTTGGGGCAGAGAATGAGAAAACACTGATATTTTTTCCTAAATTTGACCCACAGTTTGGCCATCTCTCTAAATCCTGAGACTTCAGTTATGTGAGTTTTACACTTTCCTTCACCTGTGCTGCCTTAGCAAACAGGGGGAGCGGGAGCAGAGCAGGGGAAGCAAGGCTGGAGCCGGAGAAGACGGGCGCTTCCCTGTCCTGCAGGAGTCGCTTTGGCTGCTCTGTATCTTTAAGGGGCTGACCCTACCCCTCGGGGAGCCGCTATAAAGGCAGGTAGGCAGCAGTGCCCGGCTCGGGCAGCTGGAGCCGAGCAGGGGCAGCTCCCAAAATGACTGGCCACCACAGTTGGGGATATGGGCAGGCTGACGGTAGGTTATGGCATTTCCGTGCTGCATCTCTCTGTCTTCCCCCGCTCGTTTTCTTTCTAGAGCTGTTGCCTGAGCCCTGCAGAGCTGCCTGCATTTTGATGTCTGCAAGAATCAAGTATATACAGCAGGTAATTAATTACTTTATTGATAATCAATAGCACCCAGAAAGTGGCACCAAAAGATGTGCAAGTTTACATCTGCTGCCTTTCAGTGTTGCAATCAACATTCCTAAACTGAGGGAAGCAGTTTGAATGCTTTGGGGTTTTTTCAGACTGCAGATATTACAGATTGGTCCCTTTCCAAAATGCTGTTATAAAAAAAGATTACCTGTGTCTCTCTCCAAAAGCAATTCTGTTAGGTAAAGAAGATTTAGTAGAGCAGTAATAGATCTCCCGATTCTGTGCAGTTGCTGAAATGTGATATCTAGACTTTCATAAGAGTGAAAAAATAAGCTATATGTTACGTATGTCTAGTACATCAATAAATCGTACAGATCAGTATCAGAGCTCTTACAGAACAATTTATGCCTTCTGATTTGGCAGTTTTTAATTTAGTCCTCCTCCTTTGCTTCCCACCTCCAAGGCTGCGTGTCAGAGCGTGGGGGGGATGCGAGCTCCCGGAGGATTGCCACCGTAGCGTCCTGTAGTGCCCGTGTCCTTTACGGCGAGGCTGGGCGAGCGGCTGCTGCTGGCCAATGAGACAATTGCGTAACTTCAGGAGCCTGTCTCCTTGCAGCGATTACTTGAGCTGCTCAGTGTCCAGCAAGAGTCTTCAAGGGCCAGTCTCTTTCTTAACAGCACTTGCCTTAGTTTCTGTGAGTTTGAAAGCAAGTTTGAATACCGAGTGAAGCTGGTTAGTGGTAGTAATGTTATGTATTTGTGCTTGTAGCTAGGAGTAATAGAGCCATGGATACTCTTATGAAGCTTGTGAGAGCCAAATGACATTGCCTCCTGTAAGAGCATTTAATTCCTAAATCTGCTTTCCAGGCAGGCTGAGAAAAGATATTATTTTATAAGCTTAGCTTTGCAGAAAGTGTCAAAGCCAAGTAACAGTGTAATAGATCACTGTTGTGTTATGTAAACTCGAGGAGGCTAAATACCTGTGCTTGATTTTAAAAAAGCTTCCCCTTGTGAAAGTATGTGAGAATGCTACAATTAAAAATGTGCTTCTTGAGAATCCCGAAGTACAATTGTTACTGTTATACTTCATGCACAGAAGCAGCAGAGGAATTTAATTGCTGCTTTCACTACCATAGCAAAGTAGAAAATGAGCCATAAGAAAAAGGAATTCTTTGATGTGGATAAGCTTTTGTTATCTCAAATGGCTTAAGAATCTTCCAGCTCTGGCAGCAGTTCTGCTATTAAATTGGGCTTTCTCCCCTCTCTATTGAGGTCAGGAAGTCCCAAAGTGTTGATTATCATCCTGTATCCTTCACTCAGGTTAGAGAGATACCATAAGGGGCATGAGTGAAGAATGGAGCTGTCTCAAAGATTTACTGCAGTCATAAAATTATTTTAAAAATAACTGCATAGTCAGTAGCTAAGAGATTGAGTCATCTGCATCTAATTTGAATTGCTGGAGCTTTTACACTCTCTTTCCCAGGGAGAATTAAATGCTGTTTCTTTGGGGAGAGTGTTTGTGCATGCACGTGTTTACACCTGCACCCCCCTCAGAACACCTTAGCAAGGTATGCAGAGAGAGAGTGGCACGAGTGATGGAGGGGTACAGCAGTCTGTTCATGTTCCATGATCTCCTTGGTGTGTTCTGAACAAGACACTTGAATCCCCATCTTGTTGCAGCCTGCTTGTGCCAATAAAAACACACCAGCCTAGAATTTAAATTAATGTCTCACATTCCAAACATTGGAGCCACTCTTGCTGAGCAAGCTTTATTAGAAGCCTCATGAAAAACCCCACAATGACCGTTCTGTGCACGGTGGGAAGGAAATAATGCTGCTGTCCTTTGTTTGCTGTTGAAGGCCCTTCTGAGTGGCACAAAGCTTACCCCATTGCCCAGGGGAACCGCCAGTCCCCCATTGACATCGACTCTGCCCGGGCAGTCTATGACCCCAGCCTGCAGCCACTTGTCATCTCCTACGAGTCCTGCACCTCCCTCAGCATCTCCAACACCGGCCACTCCGTCATGGTGGAGTTTGAGGACGCTGATGACAGGACAGGTGAGGCTAACACAGCCAGCTAACTCAGAACACCAGCCTGGGACTTAGTGGGGGAAATAATTAAGTATATTCTGTACCGTGTAACTTCTATGATGTGTAATTTCAGCTAAGAACAGGGCATGTGACTGGAGCTGTTTATATTTTGTCTTCACTTTCAGCCTCTCTAGCAATCCCATATCACAGATCAATAAGTGTTCCTTCCTTAGGAAAAGCTCTTGCACCAGAAAAATGAGAAGCTTGATTGCAGTCCTTTTCTTTTAGATGAGAATTGAAGTTTGCTGGGCATCTCTGCAGCACTGCCAGACCACATCCAGCACCCAGAGCAGGGATGCAAGCTCCCCAGTGCCCTGGTTCGTGATCACCCCAATCAAAGATGCCAACTCACGTGCCAGCTCTGGCTCAGTGCCCAGCTCCCACCCACAGGAAAGGGAAGGGGATAAGCAGAGCTGGGCCATGCAGCACAGTCATCATAATCACAGTCACTGCACCAATTCGTACCTGGACTAGTTACTGCTACCTTGCATTTTCTTCTTTCCTCCCTGACTTGCAGCACTTCTGTTTCTTCAGAAATTAGAAAATCGTCAGCTCATTCTGGGCTCTGAGTTGGTAGAAGCCAATTTTGGATGTTGGACTGTCTGCAGTTGTACCTTACTCTTGTCTTTACTCTTGTAAATTCTTTAAGTGATTGATTATTTCTTCTATTAGGTCTGTTTCCGTGGTAGACTGTGCTTTTACATCTGGGGGTAGGGGAAGAATTCAAATGGAGATAGTAAAGCAGCTGATAAATTTATGCATTAAGAAAACAAAACAAAAGGAACCGGCAGAATTTTTAAACCTATCAGCTGATTTCATCCTCCTTTTGGGTGTGCTGATTGATGCAAACTAAATAGGGTACCTTGATATTGAAAACAAATTACTTTTTCTGTGAAGTGGCTTGTCTGTCCTGGTAACCCTTTGAAATAAGGGCTTAAGGTTTTTGTTTTAAAATTTTGTTTTAAAATTTCTCTTCTGGAATGAATTTAAGAACCTGCCCAATGGGATGGTCAGGTGTTCAAGTATCTTATCTTTACTGAATTTGCAAAGAAGACTGGGTGAGCATTTTCCATTTTTACTGCACGGATCTGTTCAAAATGTCACCCTATAAATAGAATTTGTAAAACCTCTCTGGAAGTATTATCTTAGCTTGGTAACTACTTTAATGCAATTTTCAGCTGAACTGTGTCTGTGTAACAGTGAACTTTATTTAGCTTTAGAAGTTTAAGAGCATCTATTACTCTGCATTTAGAGATACAGACTCGGAGTACCTGCCAGAAATGAGACCCTTTCTACACTAAGCATATCTTGTTTCAGTAACACTTTTTCAAGGAAGATGACTGCTAGGAGTGGAAAACATGGTTTAAACTGCTTTTAGTTGTGTTGAAATAGATCTAGTGACTCAAAGCTCTGCATAACTGACACAACAGAATTTTGACAGGAATCCATAATAGCTAAATTCCTTAAAAGATTTGGGATAGGTGATACATTCTTTTGCTAACTTTAGAAAAACGTACTAGGAGTATTTATATTCTTAATTAATACTAAATCCTTTGCTTTGGCAAGGCCAGTTTCCTGCATAAAGGCCAGCTGGAAGCATGCACATGTGGTAGCACCATGCAAGCCCCAGCTTTCACTGTTTAAATAAAATGTTATGAACTGCACTGAGGATACAAGATTTACAGATATTAAATATTCCCTAATGTGAGACTCTGATCAGGTTTTGATATCTGTTGGGCAAAGTGTATTAGATTTGGTGGCATATAAAATTACAGGGATTACTGATACTGTTGATAAAATAGCTTCTATAGGTGGCATCTTAAACATTTGTCTGTGCTTAGGTGTTGTTTCTAAATGATGTATGAAGTGTCTCTGTGGCATTTCCTTACCTTTAGAAGGTGATTTGAGGTTGAGTGGTGTCCTGTGAAGTACCAGCTATTATATTTCCTCTTTTATGGGATCAGGTATTTAAAGGAAATGGAATATAGATAACCTCCACTGGAAGTAAAGATACTGTAAGAAGGAAATACTTAGCTGAATTGTCTAGCTGATGTTCAGGGTATAAGGTTTCCTTGGAGCCTTCTCTCCAGGTGAGCAATGCCAGCTCTGCCAGCCTTTCCTCCCAGCAGAGCTGCTCCATCCCTCTGATCATCCTGGTGCCTCCTCTGGGCTCTCTGCAGCAGCTCCAGCTCCTCCCTGTGCTGGCCCGGGGCTGGGGCAGCTCTGCAGGTGGGCTCTCACCTGAGGGGCAGAGGGGCAGAATCCCCTCCCCTGCTGCCCACGCTGGGCCCGGCCCAGGGCAGGGGGGTTTGGGGGCCCGGCCCAGGGCAGGGGGGTTTGGGGTCCCAGCCCAGGGCAGGGGGATTTCAGGGCTGGGCCAGGGCCAGCTCTCACCCACAGCAGCCCCAAGTGCTGCTCCCAGTGCTGCTCCATCTGCTCCACTTGTATCTATTGTGCTTAACAGGAAAGCCACATCTTCATTTGTCAAATATACCCTTTCAAGAAAGCTACAAATTCTGTCCAGGTAGACACACAGTGTTTTAAATGTACATTTTCAAATGAATTTTGATGCTCTCCATTAATAAATCCACCCCTCTTAAATGCCTGAATGATGGCAGCTGGGAGAGGCTGCTGACTTTTTTCCACTGTTGTGCCAACAGTGGTTAGTTTTACTAGCAGGAAGCTAAAAAGCCAGAATGCTTAAGCTTTCTTCTCTTTTTTTTTTTTTTTTTTTTTTTTTTTTTTTTTTTNTTTTTTTTTGTTTTGTTTTGTTCTTCTGCCCAGCAATCAGTGGAGGGCCCTTTCAGAATCCATTCCGGCTAAAGCAGTTCCACTTCCACTGGGGGACCACACACAGCCAGGGATCAGAGCACACCATCGATGGAAAACCTTTTCCCTGTGAGGTAAGGACCTGTTTTCACAGATGGGATTATTTCATGCAAATGATTTTATCACATGACTTTGTCTGCAGCTGGGGCAGGATTAGGATTCTGATCCTTGCTCACCGTGGGTAGGTCAGCTGTCCCTGTGCCCTGGGGAGAGGAAAGATGAGGAAAGGCACGTGAGTGGGGATAAGGGCAGGGAGAGCTCCCTCACCTGTTACTGACACAGCAAAACAAAAAAAATCTATTAACAACCAAATCAGAGGAGGATAATGGCAAATAAAAACGAAATCTTAAACCAGCTTCTCCTCTCCCCTCCTTTCTTCCTGGGCTTAACTTTGCTCCCAGCTTTCTCCACCTCTCCCCCGAGTGGTGCAGGGGGACGGGGAATGGGGGCTGTGCTCAGCTCATCCCGGGTTGTCTCTGCTGCTCCTTCCTCCTCAGGGGAAGGGCTCCTCACACTCCTCCTGTGCTCCAGTGTGGGGTCCCTCCCGCAGGAGACAGTGAGCTCCATGAGCTGCTCCAGCCTGGTGCTTCCCATGGGCTGCAGTCAGTCCTTCAGGAGCTGCTCCAGCCTGGTCCTTCCCATGGGCTGCAGTCAGTCCTTCAGGAGCTGCTCCAGCCTGGTCCCTTCCTTGTGATCACGAGCTGGAGAAGCTCCTGGCATTTTCTCACAGAAGCCACCCCTGTACCCTCCCACTCCCAAAGCCTGGCCGTGCCACCCCCGTGTGGGCTGTTACAGAAAACTTGCCTGGTTCCTGCCCACACTCGTGGACCTGTCCAAAAGATTGAACTTCTTCATGTTTCCAGTAATGCTTTTGACACAAAACTGTTCTGTTATGATCAACTGTTAGTGCTATCAATGAGAAACCATGTTCGTAACTTCTATCACTAATTAAATTCTTATTTTTTATTTTTCTTTAAAGCTCCACTTAGTACATTGGAATGCCAGAAAATATGCAACATTTGGAGAGGCAGCAGCAGCTCCAGATGGCTTGGCAGTAGTTGGTGTTTTCTTGGAGGTAAGAATTGCAAAAATAGCATGTTTACATGATAAAAAGCATTATGCTGTAAAGTGTTTGAGGACTATGCCACATATTTAAGAAGTGCTTAAGGAAAACAGATGACTTACTGGAAGCATTAATGCATTGCAAATTGCTGATAAACTTTGGTAGGAATGTTAAGATTTGGGTAAGAAAACAACACCTAATTAAAGCATAGTTGTAATCCTTCTTATTTAACCTGTCTGTTCCATTCTTTTAGATTGGAAAAGAACATGCCAGTATGAACAGACTCACTGATGCTTTGTACATGGTAAAATTTAAAGTAAGTTCTAAGCTCTCTAAATTTGCTTCTGGGATATCCTTTAAAAATCATGCTCATGTACATCTTTGAGACAAAAATGAAAAATCACCCACCCACAGATCCTCACATAACTAGGACATAACTGTAGTTGTAGTTTCTTTTTCCCCTCCAAAGTTCATATTATTTTCCTAATTGCAGGTGCCTCACTAGGCTGTGCTGGCCCCACTGGTCATCCAGAGGTTCTGCCTTTCCCAAAAAGTCTAAAATCCACCTTGAGACTCAGCTCTTAGACTCAGCAAAATAATCCTTTTCCTTTGGGCCTTGGCTGGCACAGGTGGAAGCTGCCTGTTGTCTTTGCTGCAGAGCTCTGTCAGGGTGATCTCACTGAGGTCCAGAGTTTGTTCCTGAGGTGTTCCTGAGTGACTGAGACCCTTTTGGATGCTCCTACAGGCTGAGGAGTGTTGCTCTAGTCTGTGGTACTTAAGGCAATCACTACTTTAGGCAGCACCTCCTTCTATTTCTACCAACCTTTTGGTTGATGTATCTTCCTCTGTCAATCCACCTTCCTCTAGTTTTAGAATTAAATGTTTGATTTTTTTTTTTAAAGCTAATATTTACCATAGCAGACAATGACTATAGGATTTAAATTTCCCTACTAAAATGGATGAGAAAGTAATGAGACAAGGAATTCTGACATATTATCTCTAGCTCACACTGAACACTATATACAGAACACACTTCCTGCATTACTTTTGGGCCTGTTGTGACAAGAGGTGAATTTTGGTAGAGACAATGGTGCAAGACCTCCAAGTCCAGTAAGTCAGCATTAAGCATCACACTTACCATCTACTATAACACTTATAAGGCAGCCAAACCTTTACAGAATTCTCCTTTCTCCTGTTTTTAATGTTACTTTAACATTTTCTTCTCTTTCAAAAATGTTATTTTCCTTGCACTTAAAAGTAAAAGGATAAATTTCAAGTCTGTTTTTTTTTTTCCCCAGGGAACAAAAGCTCAATTTAGAGGCTTCAACCCTAAATGTCTCCTGCCCTTGAGTCTAGATTATTGGACATACCTCGGTTCTCTGACAACCCCACCCCTTAATGAGAGTGTGACATGGATAGTGCTGAAAGAACCCATAACAATCTCTGTGAAACAGGTAAATTTCTGATACTCGCTGTTCTTGTAGCTTTCAGTGCTGGTTAAGCAGGCAAAGACTGTTTTGATTTGAAATGAGGCTAAGTTAAAAGTCTCTGAATATTCAGCCTGTTCAATCCTCAGGGCTTCTGTTATTTTCTGTTCATACTCTCTAGGACCTTTAGCTCGAACCTGTTCCATTAACTGATTAAAACATACTGAATATTTCCTTTTTTAAAAACCATTGCTGTTGACTGCCCCCTTAAGCAGTGAATTGTTTCCCCTGAACTTCCAGCTGGAGAAATTCCGCATGCTGCTCTTCACCGGTGAGGAGGACCAGAGGATCCAAATGGCCAATAACTTCCGCCCCCCTCAGCCTCTGAAGGGGAGAATTGTTCGAGCTTCCTTCAAGGCCTGAAGAAAACTGATAATGGTCCTGAGATATCCAAGAGCTTCCACCTGTGAGATACTCTAAACAGAAACTCTGCTCTACAGACCACTCACGGAACACACAAGACAGGCTTTTCCATGAACCCTCTGCTTGGATGGGGGACAATCTTCTGGCTTTCTGTTTTATTTGAAGTGTTCTTTCTTTGGAGAAATGGCATCTTTTTAACCAGCACTACTTAATATAAGTGATAGCTGAGTGAACTAGGTTGTTATCCAAGACCTGAAACCTCTATAAAATTAAAATGACATTAAAATCCAACTTGATATAAAATGGAAAATTATGTAGTGATCTACTAGTGCTGATGGCCACAACTACTTCTTGTCTCATTTAATACATGAGGAAACAGTTAGCAAGAATTTTGGACAAATTGGACTTAAATTTTCCTTACTGATCTGTTGTTACCATTTGCTGAGCTCTGATTTAAAGATTGCTTTCACTGTATTCTTGCTGCCTGATGACACAGATTGTATGGGTAGCACTAGAAAAAAGTTCTCTCCTCGCCTCAAGTAGGCCCTGGTGTGAAAATGAAATATATATTTTAAATCTACTGTTCTAAGATGCTGTCTTACAACGAGAAGTAACACTGTAATGCTGTGTTGAAAAGCAGAGCAGTTTACTGCAATGTTATTTAGGTTTTTGTCCTGTCAGCCCATGCAGAACACAGGGCCACGGTGCCCTGGTCAGGGTCAGTTTGATTGAAGAGTTCCTCTGTAGTGATCCAGGTGTGTTTTGTGGTCCTCAGTTGCTCAGATTCTACCTCAGCTCAGTGCTATGCTCTGCAATATGACCTCCTTCAGTGTCTGCCCTACAGAGAGTGGCTGTTTTGTTTCCTTTAGGGACCTAACATGGGCAGATCTTGTCTGCCCTGCGTGTGCATTGCTGCACAGACCCTCCCTGCCCCAGGGCTGCCTGGCAGGGATGCTCCCTGCACACGCGAGGCTTCACCACTCCCGAGTCCTTTTACCTCTGCAAAAGTTGCTTTAGAACAGCCACGTGTTGGTTCTGCAGCTTAGTGACAAAGTTCCAACTCTAGTACTCAATACTGTGATGTTCTCTGTGACTCCCCACAGTCAATCCCCAGCTCCCTGAGTTCTGGGCCTCACGTGGCCTCTTCTGTGTAGTTCAGGGAGAAATTGCTGATGCTGATCACTTTCCATCAGCTGAGATGGAGAAATCAAGATGTACAAGGCCAAGGGAAGGGAGAACAGCAGCTGCTGTGGCTGCTCCCCTTTCTCCAAGGAAGGAAGACAGGAGACGTGGAGCACAGTACAAGGAGTGAAAGACTGGAATTCTGCTCCTCAAATCTCCCTGGTTTTTCTGGTACACTGACCTAAAACTTCGTTTCTCAGTTTCCCCTTATGTGAAAAGAGGGTAACACTGACCTCTACCTCACAGGGCTGTTGTGAGGGCTAATTCAGCATTGTTTTACAAGTGAGATTCTTATCCAGGAGATGCTCAAGGCAATGGAAAATCCTTACAAAATGCAATGGTTTTAGCTATTATGAATGTATTATGAAATTTGCTAGTAATGCAAACTGGTATTGTAGAAATTCTATTTAATATATCTTAATTTCTTTAACAAATGAAATAAATGAGACTTTAAAATCACATGTGCATATCTTTGTCCTTCTTTTTGAGAAGACCCACCTCTCCCTACTTAGAGCATCATTTTTCTTGGATTTTCATTAACAGAAATTATGTTCAATGTTTTCAAGGGATGCGTCTCCTTTGGATCAAGGAATGCTTTGACTGTTTATCTTCAGTTCTACAGAAACCTTGCCTAAGCTGCTGTGGAATGATCTAAGTACAGATAAGGTTTATCCTTCCCAAGTTTGTGGGCATGTTTTTAAATTCTAGAAATTATTTCTGACACCTCTTTTTAGTTTATTTCACAGTTCTTACCATTTTCTGGGATTAACAGTTTCTGTTTCAGCTTAATCCTTTCACTTAAGTTCTAACATACTGTATACCTTGAATGATTTCTTGCCCAGAGTTAAATTATTATCATTAATCTTATGTTGCTGTTAAAATTTACATTACGAGATGCATTCTAAAATGTAAAAAGTCTTTCAAAAAACCTTACATTTTGATAGCAAAAAATAATTTATTAGGAGCTAATTTAAAATACTTTTCTGATTAAAATATAACCAATATTATTTACCATATGTACCATAATCAAGCTGTCCCAGTACTGCTGCATTAATATTGGTACAGGTGTTCACAGAGCAGGTCAAGATCAGCATTTTCAGTGTTTTCCTCTCATTTTAGGCATAGGTGCAGGTTTCTGTTTCCTGTCTCTCACAGGAGGTAAAGAGGGCTTGTGCACTGAAACTTTGTCCAGTTTTCCCCAGCTCCAGCCCCTCAATCTAAAAAAAAGTTTATTTATGCCCAGAATGTGTCTGTGCTGTGACCTTGCACACAGTACTTAAGTTTCTTTGAGGGTGGTTTATTCATGAACAGCAGAAGGAAAATGTTTAGTTTACACAGTTATTGCAAAAGCTCAGCCATTGCAAAGAGCTTTAAATGCTGCATTGCCCCCAGGTGTTCAGTTCCAGGGAGAAACTGAACTGTACCTTCCTGCAGAAAGAAATTAGATTTTGCTTACAGGATTTTTTGGTTGTTTGGGTTGGTTTTATTTTTTTTTTTTTTTTTCAGTTATTGGATGGAAAAACATGATCTACTTTTTACCACAGAGAAGTAAAATATAAAAGAAAGGCTTTTATATCCTTTGTTGTTTCTTGAGACCCTGATCATCCAATAAAAAACCACAAATATTGTATTGGATAAACACCTATTTAATGCACTTCCTTTATTTTGAGATTGAATGATTCTAAAACATGAGCTATCCTTATCTTTTACCAAATTGTTGTGTTGAAGGAAAAATGGGAGTTGACTGTAATTATTCCAGCAAGAGTTCACTTACCTTCTCGTGGGATTGCAGCTGTCCTGACTGCCAGAACAGAGCCCTCACATTTAGGACAGGGACTGAACCTGCACAGTCATAAAAGCTGGATTAAAAATGCCATCTAGTGGCTCTCCTTCCCTTTCTTGCCACAATGCTTAAAACAATTATTAAGGCCCATTCAGTTAAAATACAACAGATGAGAGAATTTAACTCTGACAATAGTAATTTGTAAAGATATGAGTGATTGTCATTGAAAACCCCTTGCTGGCCCTGTATATGTAGTCATTGAAAGTCCTTCCTCAGATAAAAATCAGTCTGACAAACGAAACTCAAAAAATCAGTTATAATTTTTTGTTCCTCATTTTACTGCTGAGCAGAGAGATCCTCTGCTTGGTGAACTGCACACTCTCTTAACTTCAGCTTTTAAACTTTAATAGCTGTAGTTACAGTTCAACTTTGGGTTTTTCTCCCCAATCTCTTGCAAGCAGAAAGATTTTTAGGCAGTTTCCATCATGCAGTTGCTATGATGTAGCAGGTTTATAACGATACATTTCATGATGAGGGTAAGTTAATCCAAATACAAGAATTGGGGAAAAGTTTTGCAAGGTACCTCAACACCCGATGGTGCTTTTGGCAGAGTTCAAAGGTCAGAAAGATAAAAAAGGGAGCATTTCAGGAGAAAACAGAGATAAGCCTGAAGAGAATTGCGTGTTACCTTATACCTCAGTGTGGCTGCTTTCCTCTCTGAATTCCTTTGCATGCAGGAGCAACCTTTTAGTAACACCACTGAGCATCAACACACTGTTTCTGCCCTGCCTGGGAGAGCAGGGGTCTCACACTTTTCTCATTTACCCTGAGGAAAGCACAGCAGAGGATGGAACCTGACTGGCTTGCACAGAACTATTTCCAACTTGCACAGCTCTATGGCAGGGAACTTTCACTCCTCTGATGTTCCATTTATGCTGCTACCTGCACTGCATTTGAAATTTAGTAAAATTTCAGCACCTTACTCCAGGTTGTGAACAGCAGCATAGTAATGCAAATAATTTAATTCCATATTGACACAGTGGAATATTAAATACAGCAATTTAGGAGCCAGCTCACCCTGTTTATCTGTTGGAGGAGGAGAAGGTGGAAGGAGGAGAGAGATAATCACTGTTATCTGTTTATCTGTTGGAGGAGGATAATTACTTTTTTACACATGAGCACTTCTTCCCAACCCACGAGACTTTCCTGGACTTGAAAACTGACCCCAAGAAATGTAAATTTACTTTGGCACAGAACCTTAATGAACATTTGTTTGTTTACCTTAAACCATTTTTTAAGCAACATCCAATAAAAATGATCCATGTGGCATTCAGATCCCATTACAGCAACTGGAAAGACCTTTGCACCAGTGCAATTGCATTGACTTAAACTGGGTCTTCAGATTAACCCCTGCAACTCCAGACACTGCTGAGCCTCTGCTGCAAGAGGAGAGGCTAAATGAAGCTGGAGAGCTGGAATGGCACCTTTCCTACAACTGTTCATGGTGTTTCCCTCTGTTCATCGATGTTTCTTGCAGCTTGCCTTCTTTCCTAGCATTTGAGTGTTTGGTTTAGATTACTTGGGAAGATCAGACAGGAAACAGCTGCAACCAAACTAGAAAATGCAGTTGCTCTAACAGACCTAGAGCCTCCTTCATTTCTGCATTTGTTTGTGGGTTTTGTGTGTTCATAATAAGAGATTGCTGCATCTGCGGTGCCAATTTGCCTTTTGTGAAAATCCAAAATGTCATATACAGCAGATGAAACATCTGTCATTATTCACAGGCCAAGACACAGCCAGCAAACAGGTGCTCAGCAGGAAGGTGTTTTGTGGTGCTGTTACCTTTCCAAAAGCTGGTTATTAGACTGTAGAGCTTTTGTGCTAAAACCACAAAACTCAGTCTGTGTTCACTGAGATGGGCCAGAGAGACAGTTCATTCATGGGCCCACCTTCCTTTGCACGTTCACAGCTTTCCAAAGGGTTTGGATCTATTGCTTTTTGCTAATCTGAATCACTAGGCTGAGTCTCTGTATTGCAGAAAATCTTCTGAAAACTAGGAAACTCCTTTTAGTAGTAGTTTACTACTTTTCTTTGGATTCAAACTTTTTGCTGCTGGTCAGCTTTTTGACAAAAAGGATTAGCTATTTATTAGAAATATTAGTCCACTTTTTAACTTGCTTCCTTAGGGATATCTGGCTTATTTGGTGTTTCTGATCTTCATGTGTCCCCATAACAAGAAATGTTTACAAAGCATCAGGAGTCCCAGACTTTTCATGAATATCAATGAGGTCATGGAAAGTAATCCATGCTAGCACCTGCTAGGAGGAGGAGGGCCAGCTGTTTGCAGCCTCTGGAAGAAGATGTTTAAATTGAACCAAAGTAGCCACAGCCAGGTGTCCAAATGAACAAGCAGGGGGAAAAATAACATTCCATGGGAGAGAAAGAAACCCTAAATAGTGCAGTCTGGCCTCAACAAGAACACAGAAATGAGTTCGAGGATGTATTTCCACAGAAAACCAGAGCTGCTGACTGTACAAGTCAGCAGATCAGGTTGTTCCTTGAAAAAAATCTGAATATAGGTTCTGCTATATTTTAACCTATAGCTGCACCTTAATACAATACCTGGAATTTGACTCATTTTCTTATAAATACAGGTAAGGATTTTCTTCTGGCACAGGACTAAACTTTACTCACCTATAATCAGCAAATTCAAAATCAAATCTGAGTTTTATTTAAAGAAACTTGAGTTCTAATTTTTTCAATGCAAATTAAGAACACAGAGCACTATGGCAACCAAGCACCATTGCTATGGAAATCTGCCATTTTTATTAGATATTCCTAAAGGCAAAAACACTGCAAGCCTGAGCAATACAATTTCTTTCCTCAGATCGTATCAGAGAATAGCATGTTTACTTTTTCCTTTAATTATATATCACTTTAGTTCATCAGCATAATCAAACAGTCCAAAGCAGAATCTAAACCTTAATTCAAGTCGATATTCAGCCCTGTCAAGTACCTTCAACATGGTATTCTTTCTTGTGTTTAGAAAACATGGAGTGAAAGGGACATCTCCTGCAGGACTGTTAATTGTTTCACCTTCATTTACATGGTTCCTAAGTCACTTCAGCTTATGCATATGAATTTATGAAATTACTGCTTGAACATGTGAGCAATAAGTTACAGCTTTCAGCTGAAGAGAAGCATTTAACCACGGTGGGAGCACAGGAAACTCAGAGCAGTCAGGTTCGTTTTCAGGCTGCTCTGTGAGGCTTCATCAGTTTTGTAAACGGTACAAAAGCTGAAAATTAGTAGGGCAAAAGGAAGAATCATTGAATCATGGAATACCCGGAGTTGGAAGAGACCCACAAGGGTGATCGGGTCCAGCTCCTGTCCCTGCACAGACACCCCAACAATCCCAGCCTGTGCATCCCTGGGAGCAGTGTCCAAACACTCCTGGAGCTCCGGCAGCCTCGGGGCCGTGCCCATTCCCCGGGGAGATCCCGAAGCTGCTGTTGGACAGAGCAGAGAGATGTAGGTAAGGGCTGCTGTGGGTGTCCCTTTCAGCTCAGATTTGTCAGGCAGATAAAATAATTACGTCAAACTTAAGATTTTTTTTTTTTGTATGTGCTAAAATATTGTTCTGAAATTTTTTGTCAAGATGACCTATTTTTTTGTATGCTCTTCCATGCAACATGAAACTATGTTTCATTGTTTTAACAAAAACAAGAAACAAGTGAAAGCTCAGAGCCATTGAAGATGATCGGCGTCTTTCCACATGAGATAACCTGGCAACATGCTTATCTCATCTAGGATCCTTGCACCCCATTATTCAACTAAAAATCCTTCAGTACAAGAAGCCAGGCGAATTAAAAGATGCACTGATAGTATCAAAGCCTCTTGCGTCTTGCGAGCCTCTGTTTCTGCAAAAATGATTGTTAGATGTTTTAAAGGGGGGACTAGTTAGTAACAACTGCGTTACCATCAGTAACTACTGATTAACCGCCATGCACTTTGGGCCCATTCCTTCCCCTCGTTACCGGGCTTAGAACCGCTCAGTGGAAATGTTAACCGAGACAAGCAGTCATATGAAACCAAAAAACTCGGGAGTCAGCAAAACGAGCCCTTTTGTTCTCCATAATTTATATGGCGAGGTAATTACGAAAGAGGTTTGCGATTCTGAGCCTCATCAGCCGGTGTCCTCAGCGCTGAAGGGTGTGGAAGCGTACTGGAAAAAAAAACCGAAAAGCCGAGGGGTCCTCCCTCACGGAAACAGCGTGGTTTTGAACGTTATTAATGAGGAAGGAACCCCTGCTGGTGGGGTTTCTTCTTAACATGTGTCACTCGCTTCCTTTTTGCTCTCGTTTTTGTGCTGCGCGGGGCCGCGCAGGGCCGTGCCCGGCGCTCCCTCAGCGCCTCAGGGGCGGCGGGCGCGGGCGGCGCCGGGCAGC
>VZSE01009707.1:36852-145094 GCA_013398275.1 Promerops cafer
TGTGTGCAGGGTAAGGGGTGTGTGTGCGGGGCACAGGGCGTGTTCTGTGCGGGGCTGGGCGGGTGTGTGTGCGGGGCAGGGTGGGTGTGTGTGCTGGCTGCGGTGCGGGTGTGTGGGGGCAGAGGGGTGTGTGTGTGCGGGGCACGGGGGCTGTGCGGCCGCAGGGTGTAGGGGAGCAGAGCGGGGTCTGTGTGTCGGTGTGTGCGGCTGGGGCAGTGCGGAGGTGGCGGGGCGGCGGTCGGTGTGTGCCGGATGTGTGTGGGGTGATGGGTGGGTGTGGGCAGTGTCACGAGGGTGAGTGAGGGGAATGTGGGGTTGTGGGGATCTCAGAGGGGCTGTAAATCCAAATGTAACGGGTATGTGTTATTTCATCGGGAAAAGCGGGCTCTGCTGCGCTGTGCGGTCCGGCAGCTGCGGGCCGTGCCGGGGCTGGCCGGGCTCAGTCCGGGCCCCGCTGGGACACCGCATCCCCGGGAGGCAGTGCCGGCGCTGGAGCGGGAGCGAGTTTATGTAATAATTGGCTCTTATATAATGGTCTTCAGCACACCGCTTTAATTAGCACCGCTACCGGGGGCGTCCTGGGCAGCAGCGTCTGCACGCTGCGGCTGGGGAGGACCCGAGGGTGGGAACGCGGGAGCTCCAGGGCTCCTCAGTGCTACCTGACCTTAGGCGAGCGCAGGGCTAACCGGTGTTAGTGGCTCTGCTGCTGAGCGGAAAACCACCCCGCCTCGAACTGACAGCCAGCCGGTGTGAACGGGGAAGGTTTCTTTAAAACACTCTTTGAATCGGCTTTTTGATCAAGTGTGTGAAAGTCTTGTTTCAATTTCATGTGGCTGAGAGGGGCAGGAAGAGACAGAAGGAAAAACAGTATGGGGAATGGACTGAAAAAGGTTGGCAAAGCTTGGCTTGTCTTGCACTGTAGGTGCTTTCTGGGTTTAGCTGTTGCTGGAGTTGGTAGTGTCAGCTATCTTCCTGTTATTTTGGTTGCATTCTTTCTGTAGGACAACAAAAGGCATTGTGTGTGTTGGGAGATGCAGTGTCCCAGGAGACTGCAGGCTAGCCTTGGACAGTGAACTGGCACTGCCTTTTCCATCTGCTCTCCTGACATCGGCAGTGGAATTATGCTGTGTCTTTGCCTGTTCTCACCAGGTTGCCAGAATCATAGTGCTGGGGTGTGTTGGAATGCTTGTCTGCTCTTTTCTGCGTTAAGTACGGGTAGCACACTTCAGAAATGTTTTGTGACACATTGCTTTGGGTTCCAAACAGCATTTCAGCAGTTCTTGGGTTGTATCAGTCGCCTTCTGTTTAGAATAGCTCAAGGTGACTTTCACTTCCTGCTGATTTCTTGGAAGCATGTCCACTCATCTGATCTGGCTGGTTTCTTGTTATTTCTTGTGAAGTGCCCTGCTAAAAAACTGGTGTTGTAGCAGCATGTAGTGTCTTTAGCCTGAGCAAGTGGTGTCACAGGCCACCTCAAAATGTTTGAAAGCTCACAGAGAACTCTCTTGTTCTTAGTGGCTGCTAGTGGGATCTTTTGGGAGCAATTGTACTTGTGGTGCTGCCATACAGTGAGTTTTTGAAATCCGTGGGGCAAAATTCTGTGTGGGGGAACATCTGGTTGTACTTAGCAATATCCCACAGCTGGAATGCCTTACTGAAAGCAGGGGACAATGTGAGGACCTCCCCCATGGCAACTGAGGAGCTTCAGCTGCAGAAGTGCCCGAAGTTTCAGTGCTGTTGGCAGCAGAGATCTTCCTGCAGCTTGTTCTAATTACCCTCCAAATGAACAAGCCAAATTGTGAACTTGTAAAAGTTGTCAATGTGTTATAGCTTTCACTGCACCAGAGTGCACAATGCTGTGAAAAAAGCATTAACTACCCAGCAGTAGAATTTGCCTTCAGCTGTGTAAAAGATCCTGCCTGCCTGAGGGTTGGTTAAGACCTTGAAGGTAAAAAAAAGAACAGCTGAGCTTATAAGCTGTAACAGAATTGGAAACGTAGACTGGCTTGTTCTAGCTGTGAGGATCATGGTAGTTCACATAAATCATTAACTGGCCACATCTCTCAGTCTTTCCACAGTGTTTAAGTACTTATCTTCTCTTGGGTTTGAAGTTTTGAGTCTATTAATAGAGTTGTACTCTAGCAGGCTTTTTTGAGAGTTCTGCAATAATTATCAATTTTCAAGCTCATTGGATCTGTTTGTTCTGTGTCATGTTAGTCGAGGCTTTTCGTTGTACAGTTTCCAATAACATTTCTTGTAATATTGCTATTTCTTCTTATTCTTGCCACAATGAATAAAATAACCCTGTCTGGAAAGTAAAAATTGTCTTTTCTCATGAGTTAAAAGGAGCAGTCATATCCTTGGTTATAATTAAGTGATGGAAATTGTATCACTTTTAAGATGCCTTTATCCATAGCAATCTCTTTTGGAAAGAAGTTCTGAATACTTCTGGGAGCTCTAGATATGCTTTTGTATTTCTATATGGAAAGCTTCTTATGAACTTTCTAATTATTTTCCCTTTCCTACATTTATATTCCAGGCTGCAAGGACATTCTGTGTTACTTAAGGAAGGTGCTCCATTTTTGGAGTGACTTATGATGTCAAGAACTTTATCATCCTGGATTTTCAGCTCAGCCAGAAGCAGCATTATTTTACATGGGAAAGGACGTTGGTACTCCATCTGTATCCCAAATAGAAACAAAATCAAATGGAAGCTCGTTTTCTCCAAAACATGTCCCTACCCTGCTGGGAGCTGCAGCTTAGACAGAACTTTCTCCTTTCCCAAAGCATTCCGGCACACTTCCACCGAAGAAGAACATTTTTCTTTCCAGTTGTCTCCGGCACAAATCAACAACATACTCAGAGCAGGTGAACTATCCCACAGAACCCTGGATTTGAATGGCAAGAATGCAAATTCCGTGCTGAGGTTTGAAAGCAACCAGCTGGCCTCCAACAGCCCCATAGAGGACCGGCGGAGCGCGGCCACGTGCCTGCAGACGGCGGGGATGCTCTTCGGGGTGTTCGACGGCCACGCGGGCGCCGCCTGCGCCCAGGCCGTGAGCGAGAGGCTGCTGCACTACATCGCCGTGTCCCTCATGCCCCGCCAGAGCCTGGAGGAGATCGAGCTGGCCGTGGAGGCCATGAAACCAGTGCGGCCCATCCTGCAGTGGCACAGGCATCCCAACGATGTGGAGTACCAGGAGATCACCTCGCAGTACTTTGAGAACCTCCGGGTTTACTGGCAGCACTTGCTGGACCTGGACGCTGAGCCGGGGTTTAGTTTGGAAGAAGCCATGATTTGTGCATTCAAAAGGTTAGACTCAGACATATCACTGGAAGTTCAGGCTCCTCAGGAAAATGAGTCGATGAGAAATATTGCCCTGCAAGTAGCTTTTTCTGGTGCAACAGCCTGTGTGGCTCACATTGATGGTGTTCACCTACACGTGGCAAACACTGGCGATTGCAGAGCGGTTTTGGGGGTCCGTGAAGAAGATGGAACGTGGTCTACTCTCCCTCTAACCCGAGACCACAATGCCTATGATGAATTTGAAATCAGAAGATTGAAGAGAGAACATCCTAGATCTGAAGAGAAAACCCTATTTGTGAATGACAGATTACTGGGGATTCTCATGCCCTCCAGAGCTTTTGGAGATGTGCAATTAAAATGGAGTAAAGAATTGCAACACAGCGTTCTCGAGAACAGCTGTGATGTTGAGGCTCTAAATATTTATCAGTACGTTCCTCCAAACTACCATACTCCCCCTTATTTAACTGCAGAGCCTGAAGTCACATACCACAAGTTAAGAAGCAAGGATAAGTTTCTCGTTATTGCTTCGGATGGGCTGTGGGAGATGCTGAGTAATGAGACAGTTGTAAAACTTGTTGCTGGACACCTCACAGAGCTCAACATGCAGAAACCACCACTGACTTTTAAGAAACCAATTAACTTGGGTTACATGCACAACTTGTTGCTGCAGAGGAGGAGCAAAGGCCTGGCCTCCCTGGACCAGAACATCGCCACCCATCTGATCCGGCACGCGATCGGCAGCAACGAGTACGGCGAGGTGGACCCGGAGAAGCTGGCTGCCATGCTGACCCTGCCCGAGGACCTGGCCAGGATGTACAGGGACGACATCACAGTCACCGTGGTGTACTTCAACTCAGAAACTATTGAAGATTACTACAGGAACCACGAGTAGAGCCTTGCACTGCTGCAGTTCAGCACCACCAGGGAACTGAACCATCCCTCTCGCGCTCTGGTAGTCCAGCTGCTGCCAGTGTCTGCAAGTTCCTAAAGCTTTTTGTTACTTATTGGCTTTGAAAATAACTTTCTAAAAGGTGAAGTTATCCTGGGTTTCCAGGTTTGTATACACTGAAGAAAAATGTTTTCATAAAACCTCGCTGAAATGTGACTGAACTAAAGATTGTGGACCAGTTCTGATTCCATGAGAACCTTTGGTAAAACTTTCCAATGAACAAACAAGGCAAATTTCACTGAGACTGGTACAATTTAATAGAGATGGATAATAGCTGTAGCTGCATGGAGTGTCAGGCTCTGCTCTTGTGGAGAATGAGTAGCATCCTATTGAAGCACTGTAACTGAATTAAATAAATTAACTACCAAACCTTTTTTGGATGTGTCAGATATTTTAACAAATTGTCCCATATTTATAAAACAACATGAAAGAAGGCTGTTCAAAGAGCCCTGGGATTGTCAGATGTCTTTCCTGACTTTCTTCCTTAAGCAAGGGAAAAAATGTATTGTGCAGTTCTTTTCAAGTGGGAATTCATATTCTCTTAACTCTGTGTGGACTTGTGTGACAGCTTAGAGTTCAAACACGTGAGGGTCTTCACAATTCCCTGTTCAGGATTTAACAGTACTAGACTTAAGCATTTGAGTGTTTTGCTTAAACAATGTACCTTTTATTAAGTATTGATCTATGAAGTGCATCAAATACACCAACTGTAATTTAAATTGTCAGATCTAGAAGTTCAAAAATTCACCTAAAAGTAATTACAGCAGAAAAGAGCACCTTTCTCTCCAGATTTAACTTAGAAGAAATAACAGTGCTGATACTTCTCCAAAATAGGTTTAATCTTTCATTCTTGCTTGTCCTTATAGGTACAGAGTTATTTTCCCTAATGAGTGTTTTAGTCTCTGAACATAGACAAAAGTGTATTTTACAATGGTTTTCCTTTATACTGAGCTTTCCAGAGTGCTGTCCAAGCTTGCAAATTAGCTTTTACATATGGTGTTCTCTGGTGCCTCTTCCTTGTTTACACTCAACAGGAACTGTTTCCCCCAAGGATGTGCACACTGGGAATATAGACCTGTTTACTGTTCTTGCTGCTGAGCAAGAACTTGTGTGGGTGCAGCAGAGCAAATAAAAATACTGCTTTTTAAAAAAATTCACTTAAAAGCATTATCCTTCTACAGTTTAGCAGATGAAAAAGTTTTGGTTTTTTTTTCCTCCAGATCTTAAGTAGACAAGGTCTTGGGGCTTAAACTGATAGCATTTGTGGATTTGGGGCTCTTTGTGTACTCTTCCTTACACATAAAATTTCTTAGTGCTTTTTTCTGGCATTTAATAATCTGTTTTGAAGATGGCATTAGAAGGAGAAGGAAGCTAAAACTGTTGAAAAAATAATCATGCTTTTGACTATTAGGGATTAACTGTAATTCAGTGCTACAACTGCAATCACTAAATGCATCCCTAAAAAAACTTGTGAATTTACTGTTTGGTTTTTTTTTTTGTCTAGTACATATTGGAATACATCCAGCCATTCAACCTGAAGGCAGATTCAATGAGTAGGTCTGTTCCTCTTGATACCAGCAAGCCAGGATATTTACCTCAGGAAATCTGCCCCTGAGCTCTGGGTGATAAGGGCTGCAGGCAGACCCTGGGTTTGTGCCAGATGCTGCAGAGGTTGCTGAAGTTCTTGGTGCTGGGGTCCAGCTTGCTTTAAAGGGTGCCCTGCTCTCATCCTCCAGGCTGGTGCTGTGGGGACTGAGATTCCCTCTGCCAGGAAAGGCAGCAGGGATGGTCAGGCCCGTGTTAACCTCAGGAGGGGGCTGCTCTGCCTGCAGGGCGGGGGGTGAGGAGGGGAGAGCTCCTCAGCAGCATCCCTGGACCCTTCTGGCTGCACTAAGCTCTGTTTGCTCCTACAGATCCTCTTGTGTGATCAGTTAGAGGCTTCACTGCTTGAATTTTAGCCATAAAGTAGTGGAGAAGCATTTCTCAACTACCTCTTAATAGAGAAATTACTTGGCAGTGCAGCCAGAGGCACAAAGCTGCTAAACCATTATCAAAGGGATGTGAACATGTCTTATGAAGATAGTCTGGAAAACATTTAATGTAGAGCCAAACTGCTGCTGCAAGAGTAGTGTAGCAAAGCAGCAAGTGTCTAGTCATAAAATAAACACAACGTTCTGTTCACTGTGGCACTTTTTCCTCAAGTGTAACTCCTGCAGACATTGTTGTGTGTAGGTTGTAACTGCACCTGCAAGTTTGTAGCCATTGTTTTGGGGAAAGTGTCTGAAAATCAGAAAGTTATTTCCCCTTTCATGGTAGGTTCGCTCAGTTTTGACATGCAGCACTATAGTCATCTGTGGTGAAAAAGGATAATGCTAAACTAGCTGAAAGTTTGATTTGGTTTGGTTGGTTGTTTTTTTAAATACAAATCATTGATTCAACTGCACATTCCCTGGAATTGTTGCTGTCAGTGAAGGCAATCCATCCATACTTAGACTCATTTAGGTTGAAAAAGATCTCTAAGATTGAATCGAGCTGTTAACCCAGCACTGCCGAGGCCACCACTAAACCATGTCCCTAAGCACCACATCCACATGTCTTTAAATATCTCCAGGGTTGGTGACTCCAGCACTGCCCTGGGCAGGCACACAGGGAAAGACAGGAATTTGCTAGAAACTCCTCCCCCTCCACAAAATGAGCGTGAACTAGGACTAAGCAGGATGAGAAAACCCCAGGGTGAGAAGCCCACATGTGTAGAAATGTGTGACAACTCTGGAAACCCAAAGCTGATTCTCTGAGATGCCAAGCACGTGGCAAAGACAACCTTCAGGTGAGCAAGGTGTTACTCTGCATTCTTACCAGAGCACTGAGTTTTGTATTCTCAGTTTATAGCCCAGGACTCTGAGATGACAGAGCTATGGATTCTTACCACAGAGCCCCTGGACATCCACTCTGTCACTGTAGCTGGCACACAGTGACAGGAGCAGCCAGCTGGAGGTGACACACCCCAGCCAGCTGCTGTGGCACCTGGGCTGTGTCATTCATCCCATCAAACAGCTGAGCAGCTGGAGCCACATAAGGCTCATTTCTACTTCCATGCCCACATAAGAACAGGGTGACAATACTGTCCCCCCTCCTTGCATGATCTCTGGTTCCAGGTGATCCAAACGAACTGTACCTGATCAAAATGAGGGGGATTCTCTCAACGAGCCTGAGGGAGCTTCAGCTCTGAAGAGCTGCTGAAGCAGAATAAAGTGTACACCATGCTGAAATGTTGCATTTTCTTGCAGTTCCTTTCAGTCTCAGTTCTCTGCAGTATTAGTGTGCATATTTACTAAGGAAATAATAATGTTTTAAAGTCACTGCAGGAATTAAAGGTTGTGCTGAACTGTGACAGTGTACACACATGAAATGTTTTGTGATGAATCCACCCACAACCACGGTAAGTTGCATGAGTTCAACAACTTACTGCACCCTGAAATTACCTGAGCTGACAGCAATTCAATTGTGTCTTCTATCCAATGTATTTTAACAAAGTTCCACATTTCAGTCACTCCAAATTCTCAGAAATGTGTACACCATACACTTGTGGTGAGGAAAGTTGTACCCATTTGAACTGGATCGTAGGTATTTTCATCTCTTAATTGCTTCATTAATTAGTGCAATCAGAGCTAACTGGCACTAATAAAAATAGTATTTTGTGACTTGGAGAGTCAAAAATTTTTATGTGAGCAAACTAACTGCATTAACCTGCTCCTGCAAGCTCAGTGATGTGAAGATTTATGAGAACATTCAGATGCAATTCCTGCAATATTGAAAGTCTGTTGGAATGAACATCTTTGCAGGCAGTCTGGTTTAGGTTAGATAGTTTTGCTTGCCTTTTGTGTTCTTCATTTCTGCAGCAGTAAGAGAAGTAATAGTAAATAGCAGTCAGACAAATTCTGTGTCTTAAAATTACGGGCATTAGGAATTTTAAATAAAACATCTGAGGTTAAGCATGGATGTAAATACTAAGAAAAAAATTATTTTCTTCCCTAAAACTTACACCTTGAACTCAAAAACAACTTTGTCACTTTTTTTCCTTCAGAACTCCTAAATTATTGTGCTTATTTATATTTAAGTATTCAGACCTCCATAATGTAGTTGGAGTTGGCAGAGGGTCTTTTTTTTTTTGTAACTTTTTTGTAGTTGGTGAGGGAGGATCACTGTTTTTGTAAGTAAAAATACTCCTTTCACACTTAATACTAGTCTTTATTAAATGGATGAAATGCAATGTTTTGGTTGCTGCACTGGAATGTAGCTCCTAGGGAAACACGCCAGGTTCCAGGTCAGAAAGCACAAATGTTCAACCTGGGGTAGAAGTAAACAGCTTGAGTTTGCTGAAGTGTTTGTAGCTCTGGGGATTTTCCACAATGAAAACAACTCTTAATAAATGAAAGTAGAGACATCTTGGCACTATTGAGGTTCCATTAAACTAGCCAGGTTGCACAGGGGACATGAGTTCACTGGCCAAAATATCCAAGCTTTAGTTAATTTGACACTTACAGAAAGTTATTTTAACTTTGATATGTATGTGTTCATCAGCAGTTAAAGCATCACTGTAACATTCAAAACGTTGAAATTGTCTTAAAATAATGCACAACCCCCCTACAACACCTACAAAACCAATAAATCCTTAAATTGCAATAGACCAGCAGCAAGGCAAGTGTTCATGCACTTAGTCTTTGAGGCTTAACTTTATTCCCATTAATTCCAAGTATTTATCTGTTCTTGGAGAAGTAAAAAGAAAAGAAAATTTTTTGGGACTGATTTCTTCCAGAAGAAGACACTTGTCTAAAACTGAGGAGGAGTTTTTGTATTAAGCTGGGCAGAGGCTCTGTCCAGAGCTGCAGTTGCAATGAGGAGCGGAGGCAGAGCTGTGCACACCTGGCTGTTCTGTCAGGTGTCAGTTTGTCACACTGCTGCTGTGTGCTCTGTACTGCCACAGGCTCAGTACCTCCAGAGAAAGGAGAAAGGGAAGAATCCAAGGTGTGAGTTTCTCCTGGGGCTACTGTCCTGGTTTAGGGCAAATCTGGGAGAAAACCTCTAATAGGGTTCCTCTAGAAAGCAAATTCAATTGGCCTCTCCCCAGTTGGTTTGGGAAAAGATTTCCTTGGAGAAAAGTGGAAAAAACATGTTTATTTAACAGGCAAAGCATTCACCAGCACAAAAAATGAACAATATTAAACAATCAAACCTCTTGCTGCTCCAAAAGAGATGACAAACTCAGAAAGTCCCTTAGTGGGCTGTAGCTCAGCTCACTCAGTCCCCTCTCAGTCCCTCTGGTGCTGGAAATGCCGCGGCCCAGGCCCGGCCCGGTGGCCACAGGTGTGAGCTGCCGGTGCTCTGCTGGGGTTTCCATCCAGAGCAGGTTCAAACAGTTCCAAAGAACAAGAAAAACCACAGTCCAGGGAACTTCTCTGCCTCAGCTAGCTAAAACTAACTAAAAGCAAAGGAGAGCTCTGTCCCGCTGTCTGTCCGTCCGTAGACAGCACAGTCCAGGAGCAGGAATGTGGAGCAGTGAGTGCAGTTTCTGATAAACTCGGTGCTTCTTTGCCTGCCTTTACTCTCAGATGCAGTTTTAAACGTGCAGAACCTATTTCTGGGCTAGGCAGACAAATGGGGATACAATTCAACATCACCCCAGGACAGCTACAGAGCGTGATGTGACATGAAAAATAATGTTTTCTCTTCCTTGTATCTGCAGTGGTGACATTGAGCTTCAAATTGTTACTGTCCAGTAGAACACTTGCCATTTTACCAGATCCTTGTATTCATCCTGAAGGACTGGCTCACAGTGCTCCTGTTGGATCTCTGCACTTGTCAGCTGGGTGAGATCATTTCTGTGCTGGTGGCTCAGGGACATCACAGCCTGGCCTGTGCCAGCACCACAGGACACACAGGGCACCTCTGCTGGAGCTTGGCCCTTTGGAGCTGGGCCTCAGGCACTGGGGATGCTCTGACTGAAGCTCTTCAACATCTCAAGGAAAAAGGTGACTGGGAGCCAGCAGTTGGGGCAGGGAAGAATAATTTTGGTTTTTATTTGGGTCAAGGGAACTTATCTGGCACTTTTCTTAAAGCAAAAAAACTGCATGGCTTGATGAGGTTTTTTTAAATTAAGCAGTGCAGAAGGGGAAACTGGTCATCAGGCAATACTTAAAATTATATGGGCAGCAGATGAGTGGGTCATAAAGCACACTTCCCATGCCTCCCTGCTGAAATTTTGGAGCCAATCCTAGAGAGACTTGTTCTAGGGTGGGTAGGTTAGTTCAGACTCTGGCTTTGTGCTTCTCCCAAAACAGCCCAGAGGTTCTCCCTGTGGAAGAAGCTCTTCCCACCTGTAGGCAACTGCAGTGCTTTAGGAGCCAGCTCCTGCTGCCAGTGCAGGAGGTTCTGAGCTCCCCGAGTGGAGCCTTGGGCATGCTCCTTCCTATTTGTGTTGTTGCTTTGGTTTTTCCCCTCTGAAATGGACTTGGTTGCTTTGAGGTGGCTCTCACAGCACAACTCCCATGCTCCACGGAAGCAACAGTTCCATGCTGATTCTCTTAACAAGCAGAACTCCCATTTCAGTGCATTACTGGATAATCCTTGCTTTGGTACCTTGCAGAGCCAGGCTTGGCCAGACGATGTCACCTGAGTTTTGCAAAAGGATTGCTCTGCTGTGACCAGTTTCTTCTCGCTCTTACTTTTCTTAACATAAATTTCAGATGCTCTTGAAAATAGAGGAAAAAACCACCAATCACCTACACGCATCTTAAAAACTCCATGTGATTTATTAGTACTTTATATTTATGAACGGGGTAATCTGAGCAAGAGTTTGAGTAATTCTTTTTCAAGACCAAGTTTGAATGGCTCAAGCAGCCTGAGGGGTTAAGCTTTGTGGAACAGTCTCCTTGTCCTGGCACTGAGAGGTACAAGAGCATGCAGGTGAAGCCAGGACACACCTGCCTGAGCTTCCTGGAGAGGCTGCAGTTGCACAAGAGGAAAAGATGCTTCCAGAGCTGGGGAAATGTTTGCTCAGCCATAACCCCAGTGTCTCCTGCTGCTGTGCAGCTCCAGCTGCAGTGCCACGGCTGTGCCTTAGGTTAAAACATTTTCATTTGGACAAACTTCTAGTCTGGGAAGTGCATTGGAATGCTCCTGGAGGAATGGGGATGCACTGTTAGTCTGGGTGTTCACAGAGATGGCTTGCTCCAGCCTCATTGTCAGCTGAGTAAAATGAGGGTTTCCACACCCTTTACCCTTTCCTTTTATCTCCAGTTCTTTTTTTTTTTGTGGACATAGTTGCCTGCACTGGGTGCAACTTATCAAAACTTGCATTTTTTGTGTATTCTTGCTGTTGCATTTCCCACATGCCTCTCCCCCTCCTGTTCCTGTTACTTCATGGTATCACATTTTCTGGTTATTTTTCTGAGCAACTACATCAAGAAAAAGGGGCAATGTTGTCATTTTAGAGCCATATGAGAAGGGGGACATGACTTTCTTCCTCACAGGAGGATGAGGGAATTCCACAGTGTGACCAGATGTGGTTTCAGCCAGGTGCACATGTGAACAATCCACAATTCCATAGAAAAGCTTCTCCCATTTGCTGCTGTCACAGCAATGCAGAATTAACACAGCAAACAACACCCATTTGAAGTGCTGGGGGACAGAGGAATAACTTTACCCTCATTGTAATTTGATAAAAGTAATGCATCATCCTCTTAGACCAACTTTACCTTTTGTGTAATCCCAAAATTCAGCCTGGGATTTGTTTGAGTCTGTTTCTAACCACTTACCATGACAATAAAATAATCAGACAATCAGTGGAACTCACCTGAAGGATTAAGATGCTGGGCAGTGGTGGAGCAGGGCAAAGTTGTGAACTTTGGAGCTGGTCCTCCATGGATTTGCTCCACACGTGGCCTTGGGTTGGGTTCTGATCTCAAACCCATTTGGAATCTTTGCTAACCAGATCTTTTCTGTGCTCTCATTCTATTAGAAGTGAAATCCAGTCACTTGGCCAGATTTTCAGAGGAAATAATAGGTCATGATTGAAGTCTTCCAGGGCTGGGGCTCATGTTCCATCATCCTATTTTCATAAAAACTGGAATAGTTACTTCTGACTGTTTGGAAGCATATGTAAAACAAATAAAACCAGTGCATCCAGCCCTAATTCTGATGTGCCATGCATTCAGGAACCTGCTCTTTGCCAGGGCTTTTCTCTGCTGTGAAATTCCCTGTGAATTCCCAAGGCAGGCACACAGAACATTCCCCTCACTTGCAGAGCTCAGTTTATGAATAAGAGATAATTGCTGTATTATTGAAACTATGGCAATAGTAGTAGAACCCTAACGCTGCTGAAAAAGGGATTGATTTATTTTTATTATGACTTTGTGGTGAGCCCTGTGTCTCTGAAATCTTTGGCTGCAGTAGAGCAGATGGCACTGGCCAGTAATCTGAGTTTCTGTGGTGAAAACCCTGAAACCTCTGTAAAACCCACAGAAACAATGGGACACTGTTGCCCTTCTATGACCATGTGACATAAAGGAAAAGGGGCTTCAATTTCATTTTGGCTTTAATTTTGTTTTGACTTTAATTTTTGTGTGGTTTTTTAACCACATGGTGTGCTTGCTTATCTGGTTATCTTCATTTCCTTTTCTGGAGTGAGAGTTAATTTTTAAATGGATTTTAATTTATTTTTTTTTCCCCCAGTGAGGCTTTGGGAGGCATTCTAGTGTCATTCTCAGTGCATGCTAGTAATAAATATTTCTACTTGATTCACCTGCCAACTCATCTTTTATTCATCCTGCTGATGAAAACAATCTCCCACGAAACTTCTGTTGCTGAGAGAGTTCAAAAACTTTCCAGTTATGGATGTCATTGATTGCCTTTCCAGCCTAGTGTAAGAATTTTCTACTGCTTTTTTACACATTTTGGAAGAGGTCAGGAATTGTAAAGTTCTGATGTTAATTAGAGCAAGAGGAAGAATGTTACCCAAGAAATGTAGCAACAGGTGAACCTGTTCTTACATTATGTCCTTGTTGCAAAATACCCACATGGTACCCAGCAAATAACAGCTGTAATCAAACAGCCCTCCTCGAGTTGTATTTTGCAATTATGTTTTGTGGAAATGGCAAATTTTGGCAGGAGCCTCTATATCTAGTTAAAATATAACAAAATTACTAAATAAATTTCAACATTTGTACTATTCACCACACCACCTGATTGCTGCAGCTGTATATATATTATTTTTGTGTAAGTGTGGCTAAACACATCACACAGGAAGAACAAGACCTGGAGGCAAGCTGGGATACTGGGCAGCCATGAGCACCAGGATCTTCCTGCTTTAAATACATTTTTGAGATGAAAATATGATTTTTATGCTCTGTGAAGAAAAAGGAGAGGTATGAATATGCATGCATTTAAACTTTTATTTTTGTCTAAGGAGGATTTCTCGACTTGATGACATTTTAGCTGCTCTAAGAACTTTGCCATGAGCTGAGAGGCACGACTGTATTTCTGATGTGTTCCTGGGGAGCACAGCAAAGGCTGGCTCTGGTTCCCAGGGTGGTGTTGAATTAAAACCAAACATGCCACTGATGCAGGCATTGCACAGAAGTCAGACCTCGTGAGGCACTGGTCAGGAGGACAATTCTACTGGGAAAGTAGCAGGAAAGCAAATGTCCACCTCTAAAAAATCACCAAATTTTTGATTCCTTGGCCTGGAGTAGGAAATGCAGTGTTGTGCTCTCCCTTGAGGTCACATAAAATTCCACTACCACGACATCCTGGGACTCTGTCCAGAGTCAATTGACCTCTCCTTGGAAAAGCTGGGAGGAGTAAGAGTGGGACCCCCTGGATGTGCACTTGGTACCTGCACGTGCAGTGTGGTTTTAGGTGTGAGATCCCCATGACTGATGCTTAAGGGTCTCTGTTTTTGTGCCTGTGCAGATGGCTGATCTCTATTTTGGCTATCGGCTGATGGAGTGTATTTTTGTTTATTGCTGACCAGTTTTTGAACTTTGGTCTCTTCTTTTTTTTTGTAGCAGAAATAGGTTGGATCAATAACCTATTAATAACCTATTCAAGCCCAAAGTTGTATTCATCTGCACTTTCCAAACAAGAGATATTTCCATGGTTCATTATTACGTGCCACTTCCATTTCAACCCTGAACTCATAAATCATAAATGAGCTTGAAGTATTCATTTCCCTCTTTCAGCACTACCTTTATCTGGTATTTGCTGACATGGCTCATTATAAGTTATTTTTGAGCACAGTCCGACCTTGTTTTCTGAACAGATGAATTCATTGTTGGAAAAGACTCTATAAATAGAATTTAGGGGCCCCCAAAATGAGAAATTCTAGCTCATTAGGACCACAGCTGGAACAATGTGATCAGATACACAGAAATTTTGAGCTGATGAAATGAAAGCAAAGTCTGAGCTAATTGGTTCTGAACCTTTAAACAACACATGGGCAATTTTCATATTACTGTGAAGGGTGATAGAAACCATCTGGAAAAAGAGATTCAAAGCAGCATATACTGGAAGGAGAAAAAGAGGAAAAAAATGAGGGCAGTTAATGCTACGGAAAAGAAATTAAGTGTATACAGTGGGATAAACAAATGATTTCTGGTATCTTCTGCTATTCTGAGCTATCTCCACGTGAGGCTTGCATGAAATTAAAGTCTTATTAACCACTGCCAGTCATCCTCATATGTAAGAGGCAGATATGTCTCCTGTATCAGCACTTAGGGCTGAAGTGGTGAGGTAAATTTATGGATGTGTGACTCCTCTACTTCACTGTCTCAAGCAGGATTGCTACTGGAAAATGATAAATCCTCTAAACTATCTACCCTGATGGAAGAGTAAAGACTCACTGCATCAGGCCACAACTAATTCCTCTGGGAGCTGATAACTCTGGGCACACAGTGCCTCCCAGAACTGGAACTCTGGAGCTGGGCATGCACCAAGACTTTGCTCTAATTCCTCCCTTCTTGGCACGTTTCAAACATAGCTGGATGCCAAAACTGTCAGTTTTAGCATCATGAAATAATACCTTAAGTAATGTCTTGATTTCTTCTTTCCTCTCTGAGAAACAAAGCTCATTGTGCAGGGTGAGCACCCTGAGACCCAAAAGGCAATGAGGGGCAGCTGGAGGACATTTTTTCTAGGATATGACATTTGATATTTACGAATTACATTATCATAAAATCCCAGAATGGTTTGGGTTGGAAGAAACCTTAAAGCTCATCCATTCCCCACCTGCCATGGCAGGGACACCTCCCACTGTCCCAGGCTGCTCCAGCCCCAGTGTCCAGCCTGGCCTTGGGCACTGCCAGGGATCCAGGGGCAGCCACAGCTGCTCTGGGCACCCTGTGCCAGGGCCTGCCCACCCTGCCAGGGAACAATTCCTAATTCCCAATATCCCATCCAGCCCTGCCCTCTGGCAGTGGGAGCCATTCCCTGGGTCCTGTCCCTCCAGCCCTTGTCCAAAGTCCCTCTCCATGTTTCTTACCAGTCCCTTCAGGCCCTGCAAGGCCACACTGAGGTCACCCCAAAGCTTCTCCTCTCCAGGCTGAACAATCCCAATTCCCTCACCTCTCCTCATACAAAACATACAAGAAAATACATATACTGTAAAAGCCTGAGAAAGGAACAAAGGGCAGAAAGGGCACCCCGTGGAGTGAAAAAGGTTGCTGAGATCAGACCATGCTAGAAACAGATAAAACCTGTGAGCCCTGGCAGTGCCCAGCTCTGAGCTCAGACTCAGCACAGGGCATGAGCAGGTCTTGGGAAAGTCCTGCTTCCTCCTCCCCCTCACCAGGGAAGAGTGAAGTGTCTTTGACATGGGGTGTTTTTCTTGTTCACATCCAGAATTGCAAAATTCATCTAGTTATGCCAAGAATTCTATCTTTTGAGAGGACTATTTAAAGAGATACTTTCAACTTTGAAAAATTGTGTTGGCCACAATTTTTATTTTTTTTTTTTTAATAAAGAATCTAATATTTTTGTCTGAAAGATAAAGAAGACTTTTTTGTGTTCACAGTACTGCATTAAGAAAAGAAGCAGTGATAATGGCAAGACAGGTGTTTGATTTCCCCAACTGTTTCTCACATGGCTTTTGGGTGATCATCTATGTAGATGAATTTTGTGGCCAAATTAGACTATCTAAATAGTAACTAGAGTATTCTGGAGTCAGAAGAAGGAAATCTGAAGCTCAAAATCACTGTATCCTTCTTTGAATTGTGCCTTATTACAATTTTGGTCCTTTCTCCAAAAACTAAAAATACCCCTAAACCCTCCACAGAGACAAACACCATTTTCTCAAAACCAAGCAAGTGTGAATGGTGTCTCACTTTGAAAAGACAACTGTCTGCTAAGGAAGGCAGGAGCCTCCCTTGAAATGGAAAATGTAAACCCTCTCCCTCTGAACTTTGAAATTAAGGGGCTCAGGCAAAGATATGGCAATAGGAATAACAGTTCTTTACTAGGAAAATTAAAAATACAAATGCTATAAGAAAAGAATACCACTGATGGAGTCAGAATCCCCCCTGGCACCCTGTTGGTCAGGGTGTTGGTAACAGTCCCATTAAATGGTGGCTGCAATCCTTCAGGATGTGGTTCTGTTGAGGCAGTGATCCTGTAGAAGGATGGAGTTTTCCTCTGAAGGTCCAGGGGTGCTGTAGATGGGCCTGGTCTTTCTCTGGGAATCCAGTGGGAGAAGGCTGCTGTGGGGTTCTAAATCTCAGACTTTTATCCATGTAGGAATGCTTGGCTGCTCCCCCTGGGCAGAGCATCTCACAGTGAGACCCAATGGCCCATTAACCAAAGATATCTCCTTGAGGGAGGACTGGTTGTGGGAAAGATAAAGAAAACTGCCTCACCTGGTTTTATCAGGACCAGGTGATAACTGCCCCAGCTCTGACAGATGGGAATAGAATACACACTCCCACCCAAAGACAAATGGGCAGTCTGTCTAAGCAGATTTTTAGTGTTTGTGAAGCTCAGACTTGGAGACTGTAGCAAAAATCCTGTGCACACATTTCAAAACTACCACCTCACATTCAGCTGACTTGCTGTGTGTGTAGGATCTGAGCTGAAAGCACATACTGACTTTTAAAAATCTATTTCAATTTTAGATTACTTTAGTGATCTTAATTACACTACGGGAAGTGTAAGCTAGGACTGATTAAGGAAAAGAAAGTAATAGAAAATCATGCACAGACCTGAAAAATAAATTTGTCATGCTTTTTTCAAATTTACTGAAGTACTTCTTGCATGCTGGTCTTTTTCCTTTGGTCTCTGTGGATTTGCAAACTTTTTTCCCTCTGGCAAAGGATGAGTTGATTTACATCATATAAAATGCTTATAAAAAGAAGAGGTTAAAAATAATACATTGCCTAAATCTTTTAGGCATAGACACACAATATTCATAAAGACAAATCTCAGCAAAAGTAGTGAGGAAAGGATGTAAAATACTCATAAAACACAAAGCATTGGCAAGCAGAAGTAAATTTGGGTTATTCTATATGAAAGTCTCCATGGTGTATCTTGCTTTCTCATGTTAGTGGTTTAAATGCAATAATCCCCATCCATAAAACACAGATCCTGTGCTTGGAGTGGCTGCCCCTGATCAAAGGTGCCAATCACCATTAGCTCACTGAATTTCTCCAGGAACTGATGCTGCCCTGCCTCGTTAGTCAGCAGCAGCCAGCGTGGTCTGCTCCCATCTGACTCACACCGTGCTTAATTGACACTGACAGCGGAGGGAATTGTTTCACAGGAAATTAGAAACTGATTACCAACGTTGTGCTGAAGGAGGCCCTTTTGCTTAGTGGCAAAGTCCCTGGAGGTGTGTAAGGAAGCCTGGGTGTGGCACTCAGTGCCATGGTCTGGTGCTGCTGGGTCACAGGCTGGACTCGATGATCTCAAAGGTCCTTTCCAGCCTGGCTGATTCTGTGACTCTGTGACCCTGAGACTCTGGGGAGCTGTGATTCTGTGATGTTATCCAGCCCAGGTGAGAGCAGGGGACATTCCCACGCAGAGGGTGTGTCCTTGGGAGGGGCAGTTCCAAGGTGCACGTCAGGTTCACTTTGGGACACTGGAAGAAACTCCAGTGGCTCGCAACCACCTCAGCCATGCAGTCGCTAGAACAGACAAGCCCAGGAGCCAATTTTAAGAAGCTGTTACATTTCCCAGTCTTAAATCTTTTACGGATGATGATTCACAATCTTTATTCATTAATGGGCAGCTGATTCATCGCTGGTTATAGGGGAAATAGATTTTTATATTGGAGCATAATTGTTCAGATTTCTTTATAAAGACCGTGCAATTACTTCTATTATTGATGTCTATTTGGAAGGTTTACAAGTTGTCTGAAAAGCTTATCACCTGCCAAGATACAGCATTAGGGCAATCACTAAAGTGATATGAAGTGGTAATTTTTAAGTTATGAAAAGGTTTTTCTTAAAAAAAAAGTTTTAAAGCACTCACAGCTTTTTCAATGACCTATAGAGCTCTAATTTCCATTTAAAAATGAGATGTACAATAATTTTCTGTTGGTTTAAATAAACTGGATTGTTCAGTCACACATTTCACAGTCTTACAAGCTGATTTTCACAGGGTAAAAAGTGGAATGTTTAGAGGTAATCAACAAAATATCAGAGGGAAATAAACTCTGCAATAAATTTTTCCTCCCCTCAGGGTAGGGATGAAAAATCCTAATTTCCTATGAAAAGGCAATTCAGAATTTCCATCAGCACTTTTTAAAGTTAAATGGCTTATTCAGCTTATATAAAACCAAGTATTAATTTTAAAAGTTTCTCTGTCTAAGAGTTAAGCAGGCTGATGCTGTTGGCATCATGACATTACAGTGCCATTGGTCCTCAAGGCCACATTTGTGTCATCTTCCCTTGGGAAGAAACTCGTGCCATGGCTGGATTGGGAACATGCTGTTTCCTGCACAGCAGAGACGTGGATAATTCCTTAGGGAGAGCTTTACAAATCCCTTTGTGAATGGTCACTGGCTACAGGCTGACTTCTGTTAGTGGCTGAGCGATGTTTTGGAGGTTTTTTTTGTGTTAGAGCACATTTTCCTAATTTGCCTGGTGTGGTGGTTTTATATTGGAGGCACTCGTGGAGGTGACTTTCTAAGAGAAGCTGCTAGCAATTTCCTCCGTGTCTGACAAAGAAGACCAAGCAGTAATCAGCTTTGAGAATTGACAATCTGCTGAACCACTAAGGAAACTGTACACGCCTCTGTGAAGACACGTGTTAAAGATGAAAAAAGCCCAGGAGGGTCTCTTTTCCCTCCAGACTGGAAGGAGGTAACAAGGCCGGCCTGGCCCCCATCTCGGCCGGCCTGGCCCCGGGTGGCCCCTGCCGCGGGGCCAGGCCCCTTTGCGGGGAGCCCGCCGGGCCCCATCGGCTGCCGGGCAGGGAGAGGGGAGGCCGCGGGGCTGAGGCCGGGCCGGGCCGTGGCTACTAACATCTACTGAGCCCTGCCTGCTGCCAGCCCGGGCCGAGCTGGGGTCTGCCAGGCCCCAGGAGCAGCCAGGACCGGGCCGGCTCGGCCAAGATTCTGCCGCGGTTGGGGTTTGCCTGCAACCACCAGGCAGGGGGACGAGAAGCCATCAGCCCCTGGCGTGCTGCTGCCTGTTCTGGCCTGGCCGCTGAGATCCTGGCCCTCCCCGCAGCGCGGCCGATCCTGACACAGCCCCAGCGCAGCCGCTGCAGAAACCTCCATGATAAAACAGCTCTGGCCCAAGCTACCGAGCCCGGCCGGGTCACGGAACCATCTGCAGGCCTGGGTGAGATATTAACTCTTTCAGTACACAAATGAAACTTGCAGACCTTCAATTGTCCCTTGGGTGAGAGAAAAGGACAGAGTGAAGACACGCAGAGGAACAACATGACACCAAAGTCAGTGAAGAAAGAGTCAAGTCCCAGATAAGAGGGATGAGGAGATGCCTGGAATTTGGGGCTGAAATCCTCTTGTAAAGCTGTGGAGAAGAATGTAATTGATACATCAGACTCTTTTTCCCTATAACCCATTGAAAATTATGGGGGGGATGGATTGTTCAAACTGTTGATATGAGCAAAAGCATCTGTGCTAAAGTAAGCAGGTGTTGAAGTAGCTGTGATCCCATGAGAAAATTGAAGAGAGAGAGGGAGAAGAGTGATGTAGACCCTCTGCCTCAGAAAAGAAGATCTCTGTTCTCAGAGATGAAGATGGTCTCAGAGATAGATAAAGAGAACCTTTGCTCTTGAACAGCTCATCCTTAAAATAGTACCCCATAAGTACCCCATGGCCCATAAACACAGCTGTGGGAAAAGCTGTGGAGAATGGGAGGGACTCCACGACTGCAGATTTTCTGGGTGGCTGCTATTTGTGGAAATTAAAAGCCACAAGAGAGCTGCTTTCTTGTGGAGAAGTCTCCATAAATTGACAAAAAGGACTCTTCTCCCTAAGTGAACTGAAGGATGACTACTCTAGAAGTGTTAAACTGACTGAATTGTTTCTGTACGTTGTGAGTGGGAAAGAAAAGGTTGTAGGGGGAGGAGAAGTTGTCTAAAGGTTTTACTTTGATTTTTATTATTCTTTCTTTTAGTTACTGTTAATAAAGCTTTTTTTATACTCTTTTAAAGTTTTGAGTCTACTTTGTGTTCGTCCTAATTCTATCTCACAGCTGGAAATGAGTAAATATATTCTAGTGGGTGCACTGGCTTTTGGCCAGCACTAGACCCATGGCACCTGGTAATTCTAAGGAGTTACCATCCTGCTGGGAGAGCTGAGCTGACCAATGGCACCAGGTTGTTCCTGTTCTTTGGTGTCTCAAGATTAAAGAAACTGGCTCATTTGGGGATACTTTCATTCATCATCATCACCATCATCAAAATTATAATATAAAAATGTAAAACAATATTATTATTATTATTATTATTATTATTATTATTATTATTAATCATCCAATAGTTTGGCCCCAAATACTTTGTTGGGCTTTCAGCAAGTCTTTGGCAAGCAGTAACTCTTCCTTGTCTCTCACTGTGGGTGTCTGTTGCAGAGGCTGAGACTGCTGAGCCAGGATGTTCACAGCTTTGGGTGTTCTGAGCTGAGGGAGTTTATGGCAAGATACTGTGAAATAATTATCTGAGAACAGATTTGCCCTGGTGACAAGGACAGAAAGCTTTCCCTGTTGTTATGAAGTGATTGCTAGTAATCACTGCTCCTTCTGAGTTGCAACGTGTGTAGGGAGTGGGTGAAATTAATTAATTTTAATTCCAGTTAAAACCTGGAATTCTGTAGGAAAAAGGAAATCCATGGGAAGCTTTCAGACAGCCTGTCTTTAAAAGCTGTTTGTGTCCAAAGGCCAGACAGTCCAGCTTAAAAAATGCTAACTACAAACTTGTAGAAAATGGAGAAGTCTTGAGGCCAACTGATTCTTTGTGTGATTCTGATCTCCCTTTTCAAGTACAAAATCTCTGTGTAACACTGAGCGTAGCTGAAGTGTAACAGCTCTCTCTGTAGCACTGAAAACTCCAAGTAGCTGAGTGAAATCCACTCATGTCAGGCAGGGATTGATGGTCTGCAGCTGATGGTTGGTGTGGAAGCTTTATCTCTGTCCCCTTTGATAGGTTCTCCTTAAAGTTTCCATCTCTGGCATTTTACCCTCATGCCGATTTCCATAATGTATTTTTTACAGTTTTGATGACAACTCTATTTCTGTTTCATGTGTTGCTTTTTACTCTCCGGGGCTTGTTACTTCTATCCCATTATTATTATTATTCAAATTTTGTAAGAAAAGAGTTCACTCAGTGTGAAGGCATTTTTTGGTTGTAAAAGCACAAAATGGGGAGCCATGAGTTGTACTCAGGAGATGTGACTGACTAAAGCTGTATTTATGTGAGCAGAAACCAGCTGAACCTCCAAACATCCAAAATGCTGTGGAGGCTCTCCACAGTTTTATTGGAGCCCTGATGGAAATTTTCATTTTCTAGCTTTGCAGAATTCCCACTACATTTATAGTAATGTGGAAATGTAGTTTGTGTAATTCTAACTTCTACCACAATCCCCTATGCATTTCTTATTTAATATAAATACAACTAATTGATACAAAATATCTTACCTCTTGTTATTGTCTTCTGAACTAATAATTGATGTCAAAATGAAAGTATAAGGAGGGTGGAGAGGAAATATCATATCTGCTTAAGAGATAGCCTGAAGTGTATTTATATAGATAAACAGATATATTTCATAAATACAACAGTAAGATATCTTAAAGTATATTTTTTTGTTGTTGTATTTCTTTAAATTGGGAAAAAATGCTTTCTTTTGTCAAAATTTTCTCTGAGGCTCTGAGGACTGTGAATTGTTTAAAGGCAAAGTTAGGGAGTAACTGCAGCAGTGAATGAAACCTGTCTATTTTCTACCACACTTTAGACTGGTCAAAAAGAACTGTTTTTATACATGAGTCTAGGTGGGAGGTACAGAATGTGAAGATCCCTAATTCAAATTTATGCTTTTTCAGAAGCTTTGGCAGCATCCACAGCTTTGCACTGATGCTCTGGTGTCAGATACCACTTTTCAACCACCTTATTTCTGTGTTCTTTTGTCTGGTGTCTCACCTCCTGGGAGGGAGCACAACAGGATCAATGAGATAATCTTATCTTCTGCAAGGCATTGGAAATGGCACAGAATGAGATATATTAATACTGCCTTTAGCCTAACGTACGAAGAAGTTTAAACATTAATTCTGTGATAGGGTCTGCCTTGTTCCATTTAACTCAAAGTGCAGATTCAAGCCAACAGTTGTGCAGAAAGAGAAATGGAACAAGTGGAACACCCCTTGTTTACAGCTCAGAAGGGAAGTGTTCAGTTAAAGCACAGCTGGATGCCTCTGAACTCGTGTTAATCCACAGCTGCCAAATAACTGTACTGCCAACAACTGCAGTGCCTGCTCTGCCCGGGCACTCAGACTCTGTGCTTTGGGTTTGCAGGGGATCAGGGATGAAATCTCAGCACAAATTTATGCATTCAACTTACCTGCTGTTGTATGGCATCCAGGATCACCTCTGTTTTAGTGGAGAACTGAGGAGTGCTGTCCCTGGCTGGTTTCTGGCGTGTCTCTCTGGGCAGGCCAGTGATGGATGACACGATTCTGACACTTGCTAATGGCTCTGCATCCCTGTCTCTAGGGGTTTTCTGTGCTGCAGCTGTGCCTGGGGATTTGTGTTCTGGAAGTGTCTGGGGCCTCTGCATGGGAAAGTACCAGTTAAGGTTCTGTCACTGGAGCAGCAATTGTAAGATCCATTTGTCATATAGTTTTTCTTGCATGTGTCTTCAAAGTTTCAGCTGGAAGTGCCTGAGATCTATAAAGCCCAGGCTGAGTGAGTGGAATGTGTGCTTGCATTTCAGTGAGAATTTCTTGCTGTCCCTTCTTGCTCTGGCTTCACCATTAGAAGAAAAGAGCCAAAAGCTGTGCTGCCATAAATGTCTGAAATCCTACTGAAGTCTCTAAGCCATCCTACAGAAGGGCACCCAGCCCTCTTTAAAAGCAAGGAAGACTTGAACAGAACCTGTGGCTACCATAGAGTATTTTTTAAAACTAATTGCAGAATAAAAGTTTCCTGTATTTTTGAAAAACACCAATACTCTCTTAAAGACTGAAGCTTTTTTCCTTTTTTCTTTTTTTTTTTTTATCTATGGATATTTTAAAATTATCTCCTCCTGGGTATAAAAGTGGTAGTGTTCCACTACTCTGCTGAAAGTATAAACCAAGCTTCCCAAAGACTTCTCAAAGTCTCAGATATGTTAAGTAGTATCTACAGCTTGAAACAGCACTTGTCATACCAAACTTTAATTTGAAGGTAAATAATATCTGTATGGGATATGTCCACACAGCATTCAGGTTCCAGAGTTAATGCACAGCAAATTTGCCATCTCTAAAGCTGCAAAGCAGTGTCTGATATTGCAGCACCACGTTGTTGGGTTTTTAAAAGGCATATTTGTGAATAACCACAGCCAGAACTTGCCTGCTAAAGAACCAGCATTCCAATTACCTGTACTCATGGAAATGGGAGATTAATGAGTCCGATCCACCACAGAGAGCAGTGTTGGAACTGGAGGTACAAAAGCACACAAGCACTTTGTTCAGATGGTGAAAAATAAGTTACAGAAGCAGCATTCAGCTGTGTCCCCCTGGCCCAATGAAAGAACAGACCAAAACATGGGGTAGAAAAAGAGTAGAAGTAGTAGCTGTTCAACTTTAATTAGCTTTCAAGATTTGTCTAGACTGCTCAAATAACTGATCCAACTGAACTAGAATAATTCTGTTTTAGTGGTGTGACTGCATATGAAAGCAAAGTAGGTGGCTCACTTCACTACAGTCTAAATGAAATGCAATATCATTATTTATCTATTATGGCTAATTTTTGTGTCTGTTCTGCAACTAATAGGCTGACAGCCTGGATTTCAATCAACTCCTCTTAGGATCAAGAGTGTATTCTTTTTTAATGTTCCACTTAGGCAAAAATGGCTCCTCATCTGGCACCTTACAATTTATTTTTTTTTTTTCCAGGTATGTGGTGGAAATGAAAGAGCTGAACTAAATACAAGAAGGAACCGTGTCAGCTGTGGGTAGAATGTCTAAACTCTGTGTCAGTCAAAGGAACAAAGGCATCTTTGCAGCTTTTTGCTCCAGGAAACAAACAGCAGGTGGGAGTTACCTTGCTCCTGCCTCACAGCTTGGAGCAGGTGGGCAAGGGAGCTGGTTGGAAACGATGCTGAGCACTGCCTGCTTACAGTAAAAATGTCCCAGCCCTTCCAGAAGAGAGGCAGGAAACCTGCTGCTGAAATCTGGAGGTAAGGGGAGCAGAGGTGCTGTGTGCAGAGATGTTTGGTTTAGAGAAAAGACCAAATACTTCAGGTTTTGCACCCTTTGCAATGAGTGAGTAAGGCTTTGCCTGCGGGGCTTCTCTTGGTTTCCAGCAAGGGAAATGAGAACTTCTACCAAAAATGTGTTTCCAGTGCACCTATTTTTTTAGTACAGATTCTTTAGCAGTTTTAATTATGGACATTCTTTAGAATTTATAGCTCTAATTATGGAAATTAAACTATTTAATTTACTGCGATTCCAGTCTTTCACCTGTAAGTTTAGAAATCTGCTAACCCACACTGCTGAAAAGTCACTTTGGCCGGGTTCTGGGAAGGGGGATTCTCCCTCTGTGAGCTCAGGGAAGGTGAACACCCCTGGCTGTGGGTCCAGAACCCCAGCCCTGGCTGACAGGGCAAGTGGCACAGGCAGCCAAAACTGTTCAGTTCTCAGTGGCCACCTGGGAGCCCTCCCCTGCCTTTGCCCAATGTCAGTGACACCAGTGTCTGTCTGTCTGTCTCATGGATGAGCTGGGGCTGTGGAGCATCTGAGTCAGTGTTGGATGTGTGTTTTATCAGTCATCTGGGCTGCTCTCAGCAGCCCTCCTTTCCCCCAGCCCCTCGCACTGGGAATGAGAAAAGCCCCCTAAAGATTACATGCTTGACAATTGGCACTGTGCTCAAACCATGGTGCTCACAGCTGACACCGAGGACTTTTAAAAGTCTTGGAAATAGACTGATAACACTTAGACACCAAAACAACAGTCCAGTATTTTTGATCTTTAATTGATAGTTGTTTCAATTTTTCCCCTTTAAAAGCTGAATTTCAAGGGTATTTCAGATATTAATTATGAGTTGTTGTAGCTGACATAATGGTATTCTCCTTTTTTGGCATTATTTCATGCTGAAATGAAGATAATTCAGAATTATTTCCCTCTACTTGCCAACCTGCTGTCAGGTTGTGTCCAAGAATGCTCATTGCTTATTTCTCATAGTAATATAATCATAAAACTTATGTATTTCAGTATATAAATAATACTTCCAGGTAAAAACAGACATCCAAGACAGTAGAAAAATAAAATAATCAAGGTTTTGACCTATTGTTTTGTCACCAGTCTGGACAAATTCTTGCTCCATTGGTGTCACACAAGTGTGATGCAGTGGGAGACTTGGCTTGGCTACTTAGACTGGATCAGGCAGCTCCCCGTGGCTGTAACCATCACCCCTGAAGTGTAAGGTGGTAAGTCACTGGTCAGAGGAGCAGCAGTGTGAACCACGGCTGGTTTATGAACAGGGCGTTGGCGCGCGGCGGCGGCGTGAGTCGCGCCGCTGTCCCCTCCGGCTCGGAGCGCCTGGACTGCTCTCCTTCCTGAGGGGCTTGCACACAGGAGGTTGTGGAAAACAGCCAATATGCAGTGTTTGCTTACCCTGACCTGCTGGTGCTGCTGTGGAGAGCCTGGGGGGTCACTCCTCAGCAGACACCCCCCGCTAGAAACGTTCAGCTAAAGAGTTTCTTCCGCTTTAATTATCTGTCAGATTTTATAACGCTAATAAATTGAGGGAAAGATGGTTTATGACAATGCAGCTTCTCTCTGATTGTGCCTGCATCTCTCTTAAGCTTTCATCTTTAGCAGGATTTTAGTACATTTTCTGACAAATGGCAGAATTAAAAATCACTGCTGAATTTCTAAGGTAAGGGGAGGGGACTTTCTCCCACCCAAATCAGCTCATTGTGTTACTATATATTTTTCTGATGCCTGTGCTCTGGTTGACAGTGTAAGTTATGACTCTCTATTAATTTTAGTTTAACCTATTTTCTGTTGTTTTCCCAAATAAAGCAGTTTAGGCAGATACAGCACAACAAGATATATAATCTTGAGTGGGCTTTCCCTGGAGCCAGACCAGAGTGTGGAGACATGGAAAAGGTAAAGAAGAAATCTGCTAAAGCATAGGGATACCCATACACAGATATATGGATATACTTTGTAGGTCAGCTTTTAAAATAAAAAGCAATTTCCCCCCCTTACCTTAACCATAAGTGTAGTAACCTTTCAATCCTTTTGTTTTGATTTATTCTTTTCATTTTAGTGTTTCCATTGAAGGTCACAGTCCCTCTTCCAACATTTGAAATGGTCAAATGCCAAAGGAGGGGGAGATTATGTACAGAGGAACAATTTCCTAGTTGGATTAACATCCACAAATAAATTCATTAGCGTGCCCTAGGGGAGAAAGGCTGAAGAACTGAGTTCTCCTTGATGACCAGGGGATTTTAGCATCAGGGAACAGCTGAAATGCATAGGTATATGAAGATACTCAGCTGTAGCAATTGCTGCCCAGGCTTTGAATCTAATCTGGTCAGGTTTTTAATCCTTTCAAAGTAATTGGGAAATGAATTGCATTCTGTAGTCTTAAAGCATACCTTGGGTACACTCTGTTAAAATAGGACAAGTTGGAATCACTCTACTTCCAGCCTAAATACCAGTGCAGCCTTAATGCACTGGTATTTGTGACCAGATTTATTTCCAGAAGAAATAAGGCCTTATTCATAGACTTCTTGTGAAATTAACTTTTAAAATTATTCCAAATATTGGCAAATTGTTCATAACACTGATTTTTTTTTTTGCTTGTGCATTTACTGCCTAGATTGGCTACAAAGTCCTATTGAAAGGCAACATGAGCAAGGAACTTCAATGAAAAGTTTTAAAGTACAGCTGGGGGTCTGTTCCAGCTTTTCTGATGCTGAGCCATGGATTTGGTTTTGCTGTATTTCTTTACCTTCCCATGCTGTGTCTGTCCTGGATAATACAGAGGCTCTTCTGTGAATGGTGCCCGGTGCAGGCAGCAGAGACTTTCTGAACTGGAGGCATTGGACAGCAGCAAACCCACACTGGACACAGAATTCCAGATGTGGCACCTTACAAGGCCTCTTCTCTCTTTTAAAGTTGTCCCTCCAGTGTCTGCTTGTTCCTGTGGCCTGGTGTCACGTTTTCCTAGGTAAAAGTTGATTTGTTAGTTTGAGCTAGTATTTAATCAGCTGCAGATGACATGGTTGTCACAGAAATTGCAATCTTCCTTTGAAAAATCTTACCAGTGATGCTAAGATTTGTATGTGCTGTGGTAAACTAGGTCTGATCTGGCCAGCATTCCTCAGGCTACAGAACATTTACCATCTCTACACCTTTCCTTGAGATTTGGCTCCCACTGCAATGGTAAATATAGAAATACAGTTGCCTAGAATGTTGATAGTAATGACTAAAGCAGGTGGTGCTGCCAAAATGTTCCTGTTCTGTTACCCTGCTGTACTGAACTGATGTGAGGTAACATAACAAGGGCTCTGCCCCCACAGGACATTCTAGTGCTGTTTATGGCTGGTAGAGCTGTACCACAGGTACATTCTGTTCAAAAAATGTGTTTGGATAAGGACATCTGCACTGTCAATACATAGTGAACTTCTATCTGCCAGAAGGGTGAATTGGCCATCTGACATTAGTACCACATTCTCTTACTAAAATATATCTATATATCTATATCTATCTATCTATCTATCTATCTATCTATCTGTATATATATATATATCTCTGTGTGTGTGTGTGTATATATCTATATCCTCTCCTGGTCATTAAATGAGGAAATGCATCAAAGTCATCCCATGGTTACATTTCACTTCTAGTTAATTCAAAATTATTCTTTTCAGTTACCTTGAGTATCAAACCATCAGACATCTTAGGGCTTCTTGAAGTGACAAGTCCTTTAGACCCCAGCAACAATTTGGAGAACCTCGTGTGATAGTACAGTTTCCATTTTCTAGGTTAGTTATCCCTCCGTGAGTACAAATGTCCAGTGGGATAAATATATTCCCTATCTTCAAGAAGAGCCACAAGAAGTCTGACAGCACCTGTGTGCAAAAGTAGTCATGTAAGCTGAAGAGCAGGAATGTTTCCCCGAGCCTGTGCGCCCAAAATAGCCCAGGTTTGGTATCTGAAATCAAAGGGCTGCTATAAAAAGACGCCTGGGTGCCTGTGGAGTATCCACGCCATCCGTCAGGGGGTTATTTTTGGCCTGAGCGTTGACACCGCCACTTGCAGTCAGGGCAGGCAGGGAGGCGCTGAGCCGTGAGCTCCCGGAGACCGCGGCGCTCCCGTGAGCGCGGCAGGCTCCGAGACAGGGAATGGTGATTATATAACTGCAGCGCTCCTGCTGAGGGCTTCCAAGATCTGCAGTTCCCAGAGCAGCCCCAGCCCCGCGTGTGGTGCCCTTCGTGCGGGCCAGGAGGCCAAGACCAGGAGGCCACGCTGTTTATCAGTCGGCAGGGCTGTGCAGGTGTCACAAGACATGTTCATTGCCCACCAGGAGACTCGCCCTTATCACAGCCTTCTTCGACCCCCATACTTGAACTCTGGTGCAGCTGGGGGCTTTTTTGATAGTTGAAGTAGAAAGCTGTGCTTCCAAAAAAAGTTTGCCCACTCTTCTCGTCCTCAGTACCGTTGTATTCGAGGGCTTTGCAATCTTATCCTCAAGAACCCCTGTAAATGTTTTTCAGGCAGCAAACTGAGGCCCAGACAAGCCAATTACTTGTTCAAGGTCACAGAGGCAGATAGATGTGAGAGCTCCCAAAGCGTGGCTGTTCTCTGCAGGACTGCCAAGCTCTCACAAAAGGTGTCTGTCCTCTGCTAGAAGACTTTACTGCGACACACACGCTGGGAGGATTTATTTTGCTGGGCTTCTGGAGTGGGGTTTTACCCAAGTGCCATCTTCTGGCCAGGGTGTTCTGCAAATCCAGGGTGCCATTCTAGCATGGTGGGGATGAAGGTGTAAGAGCGGGAGCAGAGCTCTGCTGCCTGCTGGACCTGCTCTGCCTGCCTGGGAAAGCACTCGGGCTGATCCCTGGGCTCTGACTGCACAGGGCTTGTACAAGGCAGGATCTCAGCCTTCCTCTGTGAATTGAAACTAATGAACTATCCATCTCCATATTCCAATTTCTGGCTGAGGCTGAAGAAGTTGAGGAGGGGCCTCAAAGCATAACAAACCCCAGCTGATGATGCCACGGCAAATATTTTATATTGCATATGGGATGTGGATATTCTGCTTTCAGGATACAGAGTTAAAGGCAATATTTTTTAAGATCCATAATAGATTTTTATACACATTCTTGCATTCTTAGAGTGGTGTGAGCCCCCTCATCCATTTATTGAGGGTCTAGTCAGCTTTTGCTGGTGATGATAACTCTAATCCTGCTCTTTTTTTTTTCCTCTTAATAAGTTTTTAAAGAAGGCTCTTCCCTAAAGCAAGGCTTTCCTCAGGAGCCAGCATATCACATCTTTTTCCGCTGGATGCACTGTGATGAGCTCTTTACTCCATCTTGTGAGGCCACAGCTTGGTCTGGCTGGGAGCAGGGTTTGAGGAACCCCCTGTGCTTGCACAGATGGTCTGGGAGCTCTGGGGGACCATCAATGGTCGCTTGTGCTGGATTTACACCTCTCTTCCTGGCAATGTGCCCAGCACACACAGACACTTTCCACTGGAGAATGGCAGGAAAATGACAAGAAACGGAGTCTGTGGGGGATTCCCCTCTTTCCCACCGATTGTTAGGCAGACAGACACAGTGTTCTGACCAAGCCCTGTCTTTCTGCAGGGCTCTGTTTTCATTTAGAGCCACACTTCTATCGCTTCTGTGTCTCTGGTTTACATAAGATCCTCTTTGAACATGGAAAATTGCATCCAGTCCTTGCATGTATCACTCTGTGTTTGCCTCCAGCCTCGTTGTTACCATCTTTAAAATGAAGTAAAAAGCCCGGTTTTCTTCCTTATGAAGTGATTAAATAGACTAAAATAAATCTTAGTAGTGTAAATGCAACATGCTTCTATTACAAAGGTGAAGCAACTCTACCAAAATTGGTCAATTAAATAGATTCAAAATCAATTTACGAGAGCAAAATTAGACTCTGAAAGCTGCTGACAACAAATTTTCTGTTATAAGTTGGTAATGCAAATCTCCTTCTGCACAAACACTGAGAAATTTAAATAAGCCTAAAACAAATGCCATTAATTTGCGCCTGAATTCTTGTAAAACGAAACCCCTGCCAAGTTTCCAGGGAATGTGTTTGATAAGGAGTAGGCATCCTTGTGACCTTACTAAATACTCTCCTAGTGTGGGAATAGATCTTGCACACTGTGCCCAGTGAGAATAGCAACGCTGCTAACTTTGTCCCAGATGGCTAAAAATGGGTTCCCTCACACCTTGGGGAGTTTCTGCAGAGCCCAAAGGCTCAGGGGCCATTGCCAGCGTGGGAGACAGGAGGCTGGATTCAAAAATCAAGGGGTCTGGGAGGAAAGGCTCGAACAACCACTCCTGGGTAATTAAAACTGCCTAATCTGGCTCCTTTCTGACTGTAAAGTTACTCCTGAGGGTTTACATTGCAACCCAGCCCATTAATGATGGATAATTGCAGACAAGAGTGAGGAGCTCACATCACTCCTTCCACAGTTTGTTGACAGAAAAAATGGCATTTCCCAGGTTAAAACTGGAGTGATGCTAAAGGTGAAGGCGGCATTGCTAAATAAAAATACCACAGAAATCCCCCCACGTTATGCTGGGTCTAGAAACCACCCCCTTTCTTCTCTCCCCTCTTCCCAATTCTTTTATATTTTTAATGGACTGAACTCCAGAACCTGACATGCAGGTACAGAGATCTGAATGCTGCATTAATTAACAGGTTGATAGGAAACTGTTAACTCCCAGTTTCTAAATCAAGCACAGATGTTGAGTTTTTAAATTCTAGTTGCATAAACTGTGCTTTGTAGCACATTTAAGACATGTCATGAAATGTTACAGTTGAGCCCAGGTATATTACTAAGTGAGCCTGTTATTGAAGATGACTGTGCAGACTCTGTAGCTGTATTTATTATCAGACTACAAAGCTCACTTCATACTGAAAAGTACAATTTGTTCTTGGATAGATCAGTTAACCAGCAAACCAGTGAACAGAGTTTCACTGTTTCACTGTCTAAAATACATTGGGACATCCCATCATTAATCCACTTCTGAAATTAATGAATGCACTGGCATGAAAATGATCATTGTTGGTTATATTTTTGAACAGACTTGACCCAAACTTGTTTCTGTATTTGATGTTTCAGTGAAAACCGGTGATGGCTCAGTGATAATAAACTTCGTAATAGAATTGTGAATCTATTTTGCTTTTGGCAAAACACAGCCAAATTTTCACCATGGGTCTTCTTGAGCTTGACTTTCAGTTATTCCTGCTTCAGGAGTGACAAGCCATTTAAAAATTAAGAACTAGCTCTGCCAACTGACTGATTTCAAAGCATAACAGCACTTCAAATTTACATGGCGTAAGAGCTGGGGGGAAAGAAACAGATGCAGGTGTTTACAGTGTGTTTCCAGTGAAAACATGGATGTTGAGTGAAATATGTATTTTACTTTTATATCCACGTGGCTCTCCTACTAAGTTGCTTTTCTTGTGGATTATTAGGTTTTCAAATGTCACTGAAATATTTTAAGTCTTAGATTTATTATTTGGTACTTTCAACATGAAAGTGTACGAAATTTGTAATGTCTGCAATACAAAACAGGATTTCACTGAAAGTTCCTGTCCCATGGCTGAATGGATAGCAAAGTACTGTATTTTGTCAGAAATTTGAGAGCACGTTGACATTAAAATATTGAAATTCAGGTATTCTTGTCCAAATTATTCACATTCCCTCACACTTTCTAAAATATACTGTCTCAAACATCTGAAAAATCTCACTTTTCAATCAAACGAGCCATTTATGTTGAGCTTTCAGGCTTTTTAAAATGCAACTAACATTTTTGGATTTTAGAAAGTATATAAGTTATCAAAATTACCTGGCAAACAAAACAAAATGAACTTCTTTATTGTATGTTATCTATCCGAATTTGGATACCCAAATATCCACAATATCCTACTTGTATGTTATCTATCCGAAGCTTTTCTGCAGCTTTAACTGCAAGGCGCTCATTCTGCTAACAATGGGCCTTAAAAAATATTGCTTGATACACTCCAGGCTATGCAGATATAATTTCCAGCTGGAGTCTGCAGTGTTCTGGGAATCCTTGCATAATCGGGCAGTGGCTGTAAATAGCTCAAGCCCTGGAAGGCAGGGAAGCGTGGCTCGCTAAATGGCCGAGCACAGGCCACAGCCCCGCTGCCCACCCTGCCAGGGGGCAGCGGCAAGGCGGCCCCTCAGCTGAGGGCAGCAGGGCAGCGAGGAGGCTCCTGAGCCGCTGTGAAATGAACGGCGCAGGAACGTGGCTCCTTTTAATGCCTTTATTAAAAGATCAGCTCAGAACGGGGGCCCGAGGGGTCTCGCACCCCGCCGCTGCTCCCAGGCCCGGCGCAGAGGAGGAGAATTTCAGCTCTGTCGTACGCCACGGCAGAGCTGGGGCTGCCGCCCTCACGGAAGTGCACAGAAAAACAGCTCTTTACTCGAGGTCTAGGGTTCTTGTTCTAGCTAACTTCCTAGGTTATGGTGAGGTGTAAAAAATCTTTAGGGGTGTTTTAGGAGAATCTGCACATTGTTCTTCACTTAAGGGTGTTTAAATCTTTCAATTTGGCGCTGGCTCGTTGTTTCAGGAGCTTGTTTTGCTGCTCTGTATGAGGCGTCTCTCAATTTGCATACGGGCCGATATCGCCCCACCCCCTTTAAGGTCCCGGCCGCCATTTTGGGAAGCAGCAGAGGTGATTCCCGACGGAAAAAGAGTTATTGACAACAATAATCCAACTTATTAACTTTACAACCATTAATAACAAGTAACTTAATTCACTAACTTTACAACTTAATAACAGGTAACTAACTTATTAACTTTGCACCTTAGGTGTTGAGATTTCTTAGTGTTTTATTCCTAACAGCTGCTCCCAGTCCTCTTCCTGGGCTCTGGGTGGCTCCGGTGTGGGATGTCCCACAGTGGGGCCAGGGAGCCCAGGAGGGGCTGCAGGGCTGCCCTCAGCTCCGGGCTCTGCTGAGCCCCCGCCATGGAACAGCTGAGCCTTTGCCCCTCCGAGGGTAATGAGGACGTAATTAACGAGCAGTTGTACCTTCACTGCGTTTCTGGGTGCTGTTTACTGGCTCAGAGGGGTCAGGGCTCCCACAGGCAGGAGCCACGCGGAGACCACCCCAGAAGCAGCGCCCAAGGGAGGGCACAGCTCCCAGAGGGAGGATTCCATTCCTTTCCAGGCCTCTCATCCCAGTCTTGCCAGACCTGGGGGCAGGAACAGGGAGAGGAGAAGTCATGGCCCAATGCCAGTGCCCCCATGAAAATATATTTTCTTTAACTAACTGCTGTGAGATGCGAACAGGAACAGAGCAGAGCAGGCTCAAACTTAGAAAGAGAGAGAGAGAAAAAAACTTTATTAACCTACAAACTAAAATCAGAAACACACAGGAAACAGAATTAAAACCTTTTAAACCATTCCTCCTCCTCCCACCCAATTTCACCAAAGTACAGTGAGACAAAAATCTTGGAGTCCTGATCAAGTTACCATCACTTAGATAATCAATTCTCAGTCCATCAGGGGAGAGAGGAGTCCCTCTTGTACCACAGTCCTCCCCACGAAACAGGGTTGAAACCTCCCATGTTTCCTTGTCACACATGGCACTGCCTGGGGAAACTCTGCCATTGTGACATCCTCCTTCCATGTACAGTGCTCTCACCACCATCCATGGACCGAAACTGCTCACAGGGTTCTTCAAGGATGCTTTGCCAAGTGCTCAGCCTGGGCCTTCATGGCTTCCCCTCCTCACCCAGCCTGCAGCCGGGTGGGGAAGAGACTGAACTCTGGGAATTCTCTGCTTTTAACCCCGTGTGTTCTCAGAGGTGACTCACGTCTTCAGTGGTCACACCAAGTGTCAATATTCAAATCTGACCACTGATTGGTTTGACTAAAACTTCCCAAAAAAAACTCACTTCCTCTCAAACCGAGACAGGAGACAACAGCAATGCAAGAATCAGCACCTGAGTCCAGATTTCTGTCTGGCTGATGGCTTGCTTGCTTCCTTTGTGTTTGTTAGGTGCCAATCCTTGAAGGGCATTTTGGAGGAAGAAGGTGCTTCTTTTTGACCTTCTCAGATCTGTCATCTCGAGGTGTTTTCTGTCTTAGGTCTCTTCTTGTGAATCTTTCTGAATCTGTACAAATGACTTGCTTCTGCTGTTACTATGGAAATCTCTGAAATACAGCTCCATTTTGTGTCATTTCACTCGCCTTGTCCATGAAAAACAATTGCTTCTTCTCATTCCCTTCTGTGAGTCATCACATTCTCTACTGTCAGGCCATCAAATAATTGCAAAAGTCTACACTCCCAATAGCTGAAATGAAAAAATCAGCCTTTCTTAACTATTTTCTCCAAAACTCCAAAGTATCAAAAGACCTAATCTTAAAGGTTCCTGAAGTATAAATCAAATTGGAGGATGACAGGGAGATGGGCAAGCGGAAATTCATCCCCATATCCCGGCTTTCTGAAGGTGGCACTGAAACAACTAGATTGTAGAACTATGAAAAGAACAGAAGAAGATCATTTTGGGTTTCTGTCATCCTCTATGAATGAGGGGAAATGTTATTTTGCAGCTAAACCATTACTAGGAGGCAGCCCCTCTTAGGCTTTACAGTGAGATCACCACAGGAGGGGAATCCTGAGCCTGGCATTTATGTCCCAGCTCCAGTGCACCCCTTTCCTTCCCTGCCAGGAAAGTTTTGTGTGGCTGCACCACTTGTCTTAACTATTTCTATTTTAATGGGCCTCTTGAGCTTGCTGGCATGGGTTTTACTGAGGGCAGAGCTTTGTCCCTCTGCTCCTCACGTTGGTGCACCTGGGCACGAGTCCAACTCGAGCGGGAACAGGAGACCTTTCCTGCAAAGCTGCAGGACTCAACGCTGTTACAAGACACATGGGAACTCCAGAAATAAGTTTCAAAGCAGCTTCCAGGCACATGGTTGCAGCTGGGAGAAATTTGGTATTTTTCACAGCTCGGTGCTGTTTTGATAATGTGCAAAGAGAATCGGCCACCAATTTCAAATGACTCCTGTAAAAGTGTCACCTCTAGAAACGAGAGCTGGTACATAAAACACAGTTCTAAGCTACTAGGAAAGAGTCATTGAAGGGAGCTACAAGTTTGCCTCTTAACTGGGTATGATTTACAATTTTTAAAAAATCAATCAAATAAATACTTCATTATTTTCAAGGCTTGGAAGCCCCAAGAAACATTTGTAGAGCCATTGTTAGCATTGGCCCTTAAGTCTGGACTGTCAGCCCTGTTCTTTAGTTCCAGTCTGTTCCAAATCAGAAAAGGAGCATTTTTGATGAATTCAGTAAAAATAGCAGACAACAGGCACCCACTTATCTGAGACTTGCTAGAGTGTCAGGCACTATTTAGGTTTTATATCCAGATACACATTTCTGGAGACTTTTAAGCTATTTTTCACCAATACCCAGGAAAGGTAAAAATGTAAAAACAGAATAGAAAGTGGATCCAGCAAATCTTCACCAGATCTTCCCATGGTACACTGGACTTTTTTCCTTCTGTCTTTTGTTAGTGCCTCTGGAAAACCTGCAGACCAGCAGAAACATCTTCCACTCTGGAGGTCACTGTCACTGGAATTCCTTAGACAAGATGGTAAGAATGCTCTCTTTGAGGACAGTGACTTCAATCACTGGGTATTCTCAGCTAAAGAAAGAAACAAGTCTAATGATTCTTTCCCAGATTTGCCTTCTGAGATAAGGAGGAATCAGCTGAAGTCCTGCAGAACTCCACTGAACTTGTGGAAGTTATAATCACTGACAGTCATTTTCTGTGTAGCTCTTACAAAAATGAGATTTTTATTATCATACTATTAGCAATAGCATCATTCTCTTTCCCTGGAGATGCTTTATAACCATGGGACAGTTTTAGCCAAAGCTGACAAAAAATGTGGCAGTCTGATTCATAATGAAGTTCCAATAAAACTGAAGGCTGTGCAGAAGAGAAAATCTGTGCTAAGTGAGGGGAGGAGAGGGACACCCCGAGTGCCACACTCTGCTCAGCAGGGCCAACCCACAGGCAGGGACATTTTAGAGCACGTGGAGAGAAATGTGTTAATGCAGTGGTGCAGGTGAGCATCTGTGGAGGTAAAGAACACACACTGAGAGAAAGCAGCACTCTCATAATTTCCAGTCCTCACAGAAGGACTTGTCTTCCAGCAGTGGAGTTTTTAGAAGGTTGGAGACCTGCAGAGGTGCTGGAATTCTTCTCCAGAGTTACACTTTGACTCTTAGCAACACACCAGTTTGGTCAAGCAGTAAAATGAAAAGCTGCTTTGGAAAATTTGACACAGAAGTTTATCCTCAGTAATTTAGGTTTTCCTTCAGCAAGACACATGCATATATCCTGAAATATATACTAGCAGTAAACACTTGTTAAAGTTCCTTGCTGGATTATATTCAAATACTATAAAAAGGTGCATGTAATATTCTTCACTACAGAATCGCGAATCCCTCGAATTACTACAATCTTGATTCAAGCAGCTTTACATAAATAGTTTTTTTAAGATCTGGGTAGAAAACCTGAAGTCCTTTTAAACTCCCATCAAGCTGTATCCTTGGCAGAAGTCGGTATCTTGACGTGCAGCATTGGAAGTGTGATTCCCAAAATAGCCCATGGCTGCCAACAGGCTGGTATCTAACTGGAACAGAATCTTTTCCATTTTATCAGGCATATGATTTTTCAAAGAAGCTCAGCTGGTTGCTGTAACCACATGAAAGGTTTCCTACATGAGGCAGGAGTGGGCACTAAAAATTCATTAGTGCTAAAAGAGACCAGGGTTAACCAGGGTTATTGAAACTAAGTCTCTCTTTTTGATGTTGTTATACCCATCTTGGGGAGTCTGCATCACATTTATAGTACATTGAGTCCTTTTGTGTTTTGCTGAGTGTCTTTAGCAATGGTGACATCAGAGATTGTCACTGTCCTTTATCAGTTCTGGCTGTGCTCAGACTGTAGTTCAGCCAGGTTCTATTTGCAGCAGGGCCCAAGCCAGAGTGGATTTCTTATTTCACTCAATGAGCCAGGATTGCTAAGAAGCTCCTGTTCTCTTCAGAAGTAACATTTGGCTAGTACTTGGACAGGAAGGCCAGATCTTGGATAAGAAGCCCAGTTAATTCCTCCAGTTGCCTGTGTTTAGACCCATGATCAAACCATAAACAACCATTTCATTCCATTTTTCAGAAAAAAAAAAGAGTGTGACAGTTAACAGAAACCTCTAATGGACACGAGAAGACAACCCCAAAATCCTGTGTATTTTAACAGTCTTGATTTGTATCTCATCACCTTCATTTGAGTTTTCTGTGTTCTACTGTTATAATTTGGGGAGATTATATGGAAGATGTTCAGTTACTGTCAGTGCTGTTTGTGATGTGCAGCAGTGCAGGAGCAGCAGCAAACTGGGAGTGGTCAGCTGCTCACTCCTGCCTGTGCTTTCCAACCAAAGTGGGAGTCACAGGGCTGGGGGCACACGGGAAAGGGGGCTGGGACTGAGCTGATCAAGTGTTTATCATTTTGGGATGGTCTGTTACTTGGAAACAATAATATTTCAGTCTTATCCAGAGAACAAAACTTGCTGGGAGCTCGGTTACTCTCAGTACCTTTAAAACAGATTTAAGTGTAAAGTACCTTCAATAAATTCTTCTGAAATGAACAACATGCATCTCAGTGAGGTGAAGTGGGACTCACTTCCTGAATTTTCCTGAATCTTTTCCTTATTTCAGTGGCTTCCTGAAAAGTATTTCTTCTTAGGAGCCAATCTACTTGGGAATCTCTGTGGGCATCACTGTGAGCACAGTGCTCACACAGAACAGTCAACTCTTCTGAAAATTCACTATTATCCTTGGAAAGCTTTTCTAATGTCTAACCTGCACATTGTTGGGTTTTTTTTGTTTTTTTTTTCTGCAATTATATGTTTTCTTTTGCTGTCCATCTGGGGAGTATTTATTTGTTTTCCCGGTTTTCAATGCTTTAAGCAAGACAATCCCATTTTGTTCATTCTTGCACAGAATGTAAAAGGTCCTTCATTGTAGCTCTCCTCTGAATTTTCTTAAACTCAGCAACAGCTTTCCTGAAGAATGGCCCCAAATCCAGGGCCCAGAGGTGGCACCATTGCAGAGTAGAGCAGAAGATTCCTTCACCTTCACTTAAACCTCTCAGGCTGCCACATCCCATTTTTGTGACTGCATTGGCAGTGTTGGCTCCCTGACTCATGTCCAGCTTGTGAGTCACTAAGGCTCCCAAGTTCAGCATTAATGTTCCCTCATCATTTATTCCCCACCTTGTGTTTTTGCAGTTGACTATTTCTGTTTGGACCAGCACTTCCTATTGACCTGCATCTCTTCTCAGACACTTATTTATATTTATATTTTTATTTATCCTGGGCACTTGCAGGCTCAGCTTACTGGCATTTGCAAATTTAATAAGGACATTCTCTATTCCATCTTCCAAGTCAGCACTGAGAGCACAAACAGGATTTTCTGTGACAGAATCAGGCACAAGTCCTTCAGTTTTCTCTGAATCACTGAAGGTTGCAGTCTCAATGTCCTTTTCCTGCACAGGTTCTGCAGTAACCTCATCCAGAGATACTTCCTTGTGTGGAGGATCCAGGAGGCAGCAGCCAAGGCTTTACTGGAGCCCAGACATTTGACTCCCAGTGCTTTTTCCTATTCCCAGGGCCAGTTGTCTTTGAGAGAAGGGGATTAGATTGTCTTGACAGAATTTGTCCTCAGTAAATCCATTATGCCTGTGAATCTATGAGTTTCCCACCTGCTTTGCTAAAATGTTGAAAAATATGTCAGTATTTTCCCAGAAATTTTAATTCATGAGTATAATTTATAATTCCCTAGCTGATAATTGCTTCACTCTTTCTTAAAATAAGAACAGTGTTTTCTTTTTCTTTTTCCCCTTGGTGCCCTCGAGCAGTATATTAGAAAGAGAACTACTATGAGCTGCAGCACTGCTTCAGTTACTTCATTAAATAACATCCTTATTAAATAATACGGATGACAAAATTCTCCAAGCCCATATGAAATCTCCCTGATCTCTATTTTTCCTCTCCTAGTTAAGATCCTACCCCTCCCTCACTGGTACTAATTATGTTAGGCTCCTGCTATTGCAAGCAATCTTTTTAGAAAGGGTGATGACAAAAGCTAATAAACACCCCTGTCTTTCCCAGAGCTGCCATTTGTTGATCTCTTCCAAGTACAGAGATTTTCCTTAGACTTTTTTTTTTTTTGCAAGCTGTCTGTGGGTCACACTGCCTCCCACTCCAGGAGATTGCATTCTGGAAAATGTTTTTACTGATATTGTTCACATTTCTTACAATGCAGTCACACAAAGTGTTTCCTTTTTGTCCTCCAGTGCCTGAAGCAGTAAGATTTTGAAAATCTCTTTGGCCAATCCTAGCAAAAATCTTTGTCTTGAACAGAGAACATAATCAACAGGTACAATTTATAGAATTTCTCAAATGTGGCTTTACTTTAGGCTATGTACACTTAATTGTACCATTTTCAGGTTTCAGACAAACAAAATTTTTCAGAGAGAATAAACAAGCAGAAATTAGGAGGTTGTCTTCAGAGGGGTCATGAATTTAATCACAGGATTGCTCACAAGAACACAGATGCTCAAGTAAGAGTCACGTGGAGGATGGAAACGTACTCATCACCAGGCTAATGGCATCTTTAATTGCTTTCCTTACTTACAAACAGAATTGAATCAGTGGAGGGAATTACAATTTAGCTCTGTTTATACCATGAACAAGTGTAGATCATATTTTATTTATTTGGGGCAAGAGAAGCTCCTAGGAGCATATTTCCTACATTGTCTTATACCCTGAGAGATAGATCTTAAATTCTCCAATGTGTTGCAAAATATAAAATGCAACATATATATATATATTTCTAATATATATATCTATATATATTTATATGTATATTTTTATATATTTTATATATTTTATATATTTTATATANAAAATATAATCTATGTCCCTTTTCCACAAGAGCTCAGGTGTGGAATTATGACTGGCTTCAAGGCCAGACCTATTCCTAACATTCTGGCACTTGATCTCAGGAGCAGACTCTGTGTTCCAGTGCTGCAGGAGAGTCTGGAAGAGCAGCAAAGGGACCTGGAGAGTGCCACTCCCTGCAGGCAGCTGTGTGCTGGCTTTCAGGGAAGCCCTGGGGACCAGCTGGATCTCACACACTGGGGTGCAAGAGGTTTTATTCTCTGCAGTCAGGGGGGATCTCCTCTCCAGTCAGATTCCTCAGCTGTGATTGCCCTTCCCAGTGATGCCCCTTCTGCCTGCTCACCCCCAGAACACTTAAATCTGTTTTTGTCCTGAAGGGTTCCTTGAGAGGAAAGGTGGTGGTGGTGGTGTCTCCTATTCTGGTAAAGGAGGTATGGAAATGGGTGTTATTCATTCTTTTTGCTTTAAATATGTCAGAGTGAAAGAGCTCAAGACTGATTTCCATATTCCCTGTGCTAGAGAGTTGTTCTATCTTTATGCCTCTCTCAGAAAAACAGGGAAAACTAAAAATATCAGGCATCTCCAGATGGTTGAAAATATTTCAGAATCACTGTTTTGGTGCTGGTTTTCAATTAAGCCCAAGGGTTTTTTAGGTACCAAAGGCCTGGATCCTCTGAGGTTTATCTTTCTAAACCCCATTTGGCTTTCATGACAATTTAATGAGATTTAAGTGCCAAGTTACTCTCATAATTCTGGGCGAGTGAAGTCTTTGATTTACTCTGGCCCTCAGTTTTGAGCAAAAGACCCTTGGCATTTTGCAGGATCCCTCCTGGAGTGGCAAGGTAGGGACAGAAAAATGTGGTTTTCTTTCCTGTTTGATTGCCTATTACAATTTTTCTTCAGTTATAGGAGTTCATGTTCTTCAGTTCCATGAGCACCTCCTGCCTCTGGAGCTTGACTGCTCAATGTACCCTGGACTAGCTTAGGTTCCTGCTTCCTTCTGAGTTGTTTATGTGCTGTTCCCTTGTCTTTGCTGTTGGGCAAATGCTAAAAATAAGAATTTGCTTATCTAATTTGTATGGATCTTTACAGTGTATGTGATTTCACTGTCTCCCTTCCCCTCGAGCACTGGACAGATTTTCCAGGCCTTCTGACTGGGGACTCTGCATTCATTGCTGTCACAAGTCCCAGGATTTTGCCTTTCAATGCTGACATGTTAAAATAAGACACTCCAATTTTTCCATAGGGAATACTTAGAGTTTACAGTTTTTTCTTGTCCTGATTGAGCTTTCTACCTACAAACTCTATTCTGATTATATTTCTTTCTCGTCCTGAAAATCTAATTAACACCTTGCAAAATCATTTACAGTAAGCATGCCTTGTATCACTATGAAGTGGTTTTTCATATTTCTTTGGACAAGATGGGTAAATGTTACTTGGTGACAGCTGAATAACTCGTATGACAGAAGAATCAGGGTAAGCTCCCCTGTGCTGACAGCCCCTATGCTAAAAGCTTTGCTTGAGATGCCATCTCAGAGAAAAATCAGTCTATTCTGCCTTCAAGCCTGTCCTGTCACTGCCCATTCCAGCAAAACTGCTCAATATAAGTTCCTGTTTGTCAACTGCAACATTACTTTTTGCTTTTTTGGAAAAGCAACTGCAGTAGAGAGGTCACTGAATAGGCTTTTTCTGGCCCAGTTTGGATTTAATCAGAATAGGCACAAATTTCAATTATCTCTCTCGTGAATCAGTGGAGGTTTAAAAGGTCACCTCGGGATGGCACTTTGGGATACAGAGATGGTTGTTTAGAGTTACACAGACACAGCTCTGTCTGTACCCTTGCAGATAGCCCAAACACACAGCCAGTTTAATTCAATATCTGACACAAAATCTGATGTTTTCAATGCTGAGTGTGTGTCTTGGGAGAGCCTTATCTGTCTGTCCCTTATGAACTCTGGTCATGAAAAAGTCACACACCCCTAGAAGCTTACAGATGGTAGGGAGCATTAAAAATGCCCCCTCTCTCATTCCTGTATGCATGATTCTTTCTGGGAGTTGAGCTGAGGAAATGATATTTACAGAGCAGTAAGTTCTGTTTTGGCAGTTTGGAAGTCCTTTCTATGAGGTCTCCAGCTGTGGAAGTGTTTTACCACCGAGCAAACCCAGCAGGACAAGGACAGGGACCAGGGGGCAGAGCTGGCTTGCAAGGGCCCAGGGCTGTGATGGTCAGGGTGGGCTGGGATTCGTGTGAATGCAGTAAAACCAGCTGTGAGACCAGTCAAAATAAATAAATTTTTAAAAGGGTTGCACAAGAGAGATAAACAAACTGATATGGAAGGTAAGCAGGGCTGAGGGAGGATCCTGGAGGACCCCAGCCTCAGCCCAGGGAGCGTGTGTAGGGCAGGGATACTGCAGATATTCTGGGGATTTTTGGAGCTGTGCAGTTAATGACTTAACAAGCATGCGTAACTATTTACTCCCATGGCTGTGTCCTCTCATGGCTGGGATTTTGCCTGTGGAGCAGCAGACCTGGCACTGAGTTTGAATAAGGAGCTTTTGCTCAGCAAATGCATCAGAGATGTCATGAACACCAACACCTACACCTGTCTGCAGCCTACCTGGGCCAAGAGCATTTTAAGAGCACAGGAGACACTCAGTTTAGCACCCAGTTTAGTAACCAGCTGGCAAAACTGTTCTTTTGAGAGCAGCTCTTTGGGCAGATTCTGCCCCCAGCCACACCAGTATGGACACACATCCATTTCCAAGGCTCTGAATCTGTCCACTGAGTTCATTGGCCCTGAAAACAGAGTTTGGTCCTCCTTGTGCCATCTTAGTTTTATTCTAGGATAGGTCAGATTCCCTGAGGAAATAACAAACCATCTCAGACCTGGCACATCTCCTCTCCGACATGATACAGGGGTAAAATAGGTCAGAGTAGTTTAGGGCTGATTTTGAATCCATGAGATAGAACACTCTGGAGTTTTTCTAATGCAGGAGACTGAATCCCAGGGACAGAGAGATCACTTATTTCAGGGAGATGTAGAGAGAGGAAAAAAACCTCTAAAAAAAGAAATTCAGGAGATTCTAAGGCTGCTAAACCAGACAAGAATAAAGAAATGAATTACTTTAAAGTAATTCAGTACAGTGTTGACTGCCCTTTACAAATGCTTGAAAGGTGGAACAATTCTGATAAAACAGTGGAGTCCAGTATGTAGTATGTATGCCAGGGGGGTGTACAACACCTACCTTACACATACCTTCTGGACACATCAGTGTACCAAAATACAAGAATAGCCAAAGAAAAGTTTAAAAAGTTAAACCTAAGGACCAGGTCCTGGCAATAACATTTGGAGTTGTCTGCAAGCACATGGAACTTGTAATCTTGAGAAGGTAGATAAATCACTATTCTAACCTACACGAGCTTTTCTCTTTAATTAGAGAATTAAATCCTGATTCCAAGAAATCTAATACCAACTTTGGAAGCCATCTGAAATTATCTACAGCTTGCAAGATAATTTCAGAAGGTATGTCTAAAGGAAGAGTTTAGCCTATTCTCATGACAGATCCAGACCTTTTAAAAAATCTGTTCAATGAAAAAGTACAAGAAAAATAACCAGTAGATGGAATTAGGTCAAGGCCTACAACAGAATATTTAATTTGGCTCAATGGAGGGGCTTGGATTTATCATTTGTCATTAATCTAGGCACTCTGCTTGTCCTCATTTATTTTCCCTTCAAAGCTACTGAGAAGAGCTACAGAAATGCACTCAGCACATTGTGGAAGCAGTCTATGCTCACATCTAGTAATGAAGAAATAATGTAATTAATTGCTGTTACGTAATGGCACTTGGCAAATTAACGTGGCCTGCTACACAGTAAATAAAACCATGTGCTATTTCTGGGACACCACTTAGAAATAGCTTGACCAAAGGCCTGGGGCATCCAGACATTTGGCTGAGGGGTATTTACCCAGAAAACATGGCCATCAGTGGCTGTGGGTTGTGAGGAGGACTGGAGGTGAAGAGCCCGTGTGTGCAGCTGCCCCAGCACAGCCCGCAGCTCCGGGGCCGTTCCAGTAATCCCAGCAGCTCCTGGGATGCAGTGAGGCTGAAGTGAGGCCCCCGAGCACAGGGAGCCAACAAAATGTCCTTTGCAGGGTGGTCCTGGGCAGGGCCATGGTGCTGCTGGGAGTCCTTTGGAGGTCACAGCCCTGGAATTTTCCCTGGGTGCTCCTTTCCTCCCCTGGAGGCAATTCCGCCCAGTGCAGTCTGTGAGAGGTGGTCTGTGAGTCTGGGGGTCCCTGAGCTCCCACCCACCCACTGGAGCCCAGTCTGGGCTGGGCAGCTCCTGCCAGGGGCTGGGGCATCCCCAGGGCTGCCAGGCTGCCCTGGCCCAGCCAGAGCCCCCTGCCCAGGAGCTCAGCACTGGGCAAGGCTGGGGCTGTCCTCCTGGCTCTGGCACAGCCCTGGGACATTCTCTACCAGCACCCAGACCTTGCTTGTTGTCATCCCCATCTTCATCCTGAAATCTAAACTAAAATTAATCTTTTTGGTTTTGTATCTTTATAATCTTTTGGTCAACAAACCAAGTCTCTCTACTGCAATGACTAAGAGATGCAGGTAGCCCTTTGCCTTGGTTTGATAAATTTTATAGTAGATTAAATTATTTTTTGCTATTACTACACACATGTATCACAACCTGAATAGATTAAAATATTTTGAGGGGATGGCTTTTTTTTTTAAATTAAGGCTCTTACAACATTTCCAATATACTATTTTAAAATTTTCCATCTCCCATTTACACTGATTTTTAAATTCCTTCTTCCTTTCACATTCGTATAACAAATCCCAAATAACAATTTAAACTGCTATTTATAAAATGCAATGGGTGAGTTGGGGCTTTAGCTGATTATGAACTGAAATTTACTCCGTTTTGAACCTCAATGTTTAACCAGTAATTGTTTCTTTGCTGTTAATCCTATTGTGAAGAGAAAACCAGCTGCACTGCTGAGAAAAGCAACCTGGGAAATCTGATTTTACACTGGGGATCCACTAACTTGTGATGTGATGTCTGATTATTTGACTGCTTGCATTTTTATGCTGATTCCTCCTTCCATTTGGGACTCTTGGACTGAAGCTGCTCGCTGGAAATTGCCTGGAATAGTTACAATAAAACTGAATATTGCCTGGCATCCCAGCCCAGGGGTTGGTGCTGGAGTCCCCCGTGGCCGAGGGGATGGAACTCGTGTCGGGTCCAGGTGGTGCAGCGGGAGGGATGGGGATGGTGCCACTGCCCAGCCACGGCCCCTCAGCTGGCCTGGCTGGCCTGAGGGCCGAGTGCCCAGGCAGGGGCAGCTGCAGGACCTGGACACCCAAATGTTCAAATCCTGCCTGGCCCAGGGGGCTCCTGCCCTGCCCTGTGCCCTCCCAGGGAGCTGCTGGCAGGCGCTGATGTTTCCTTGTCCCTGGGATGCGTCCTTGTCCCTCTGACGTTTCCTTGTCCATGGGATGTGCCCTTGTCCCTGGGATGTTTCCTTGTCCCTGGGATGTTTCCTTGTCCCCAGGATGTGTCCTTGTCCCTGGGATGTTTCCTTGTGCCTCTGATGTTTCCTTGTCCCTCTGATATTTCCTTGTCCCTGGGATGTTTCCTTGTCCCTCTGATGTTTCCTTGTCCCCAGGATGTTTCCTTGTCCCCAGGATGTTTCCTTGTCCCTGAGATGTTTCCTTGTCCCCAGGATGTCTCCTTGTCCCTCTGATGTTTCCTTGTCCCTGGGATGTGTCCTTTTCCCTGGGATGTTTCCTTGTCCCCGGGATGTTTCCTTGTCCCCGGGATGTTTCCTTGTCCCTGGGATGTTTCCTTGTCCCTGGGATGTTTCCTTGTCCCTCTGATGTTTCCTTGTCCCCAGGATGTTTCCTTGTCCCTGGGATGTTTCCTTGTCCCCAGGATGTTTCCTTGTCCCTGGGATGTTTCCTTGTCCCCAGGATGTTTCCTTGTCCCTGGGATGTTTCCTTGTCCCTCTGATGTTTCCTTGTTCCCGGGATGTTTCCTTGTCCCCAGGAAGGTTTCAGCAGGAGGAGGGTGGAAGCAGAGGGAAGGACTGAGGCAGCCCTTGGCACGCAGCCTGCCTCTGTTTCTCCACAGTTCTGGTGCCCTTTCTGGGGCTGACAGGGAGCCCTGGCCAGCTGGAAGGGAACCTTGCAGTTTCCTTTTCAGTGCCTTCCCAGTTCAGCCTTCTCCTTAAATGAGTGCGTGGCCAAAGGACAGGAGGAAGAGAAGGATCACAGGCACTTCTCCTACTCAGGGTTTGCTCACAGTATCATCTATGAGACTGACCTCTGTTACACAAAGAGGGTTTCCTCAGGCCAGTCCACTGCCCAGCTTTAGAGACATGCCTCACTTGGTTACTTTAAACACAGCTGCAGAATTTTCCTTAGTCTTTGAAACTGAGGATTTTTTCCTAAATTTGAATGCAAAAGTAAATCCAGCTCTTGGTTCCTGCAGCAGTGGTGCTACGACTTGAATGTAAACATCTGAAAGCACAAAATGTAGAAATGTTGGGGGGGGGTTGCATTTAAATTTTCCTTTTTCATTTAAATATAATGCAAATTACATGCAAATATACAAAGATCAAGTATATCAATATATGAATATGTCAATGATTTATCTTGAGAACTGCTTGCACAGGCAGTTCTTGTGGCCACGGGAAGACTTTGCTTCAATAACCAAAGCAATTCTGCCCCTCTGGTGCCTTGCACACAATATTTATATAATTCTTGTTTCTCTGAGGCATTTTGGCAGTATTCCCCACAGCAGTGTCTCCTTCTCATGGCTTCTTCAGGTAAACTCCAACTGAAAAGCTCTGGCTTGAACAGAGAATTCTACCAGTGAGGTTCATAGTTGTTAAGTGGTGTGGAATCAATATTTTGTCTGAGGGTGTGTTTCAAAGTGATTTTGGGGTTTTTTTCCCCAAAAGGATTACTTTGATATGTTGAGGATGTGCTGGTTTTGAGAATGTGTGGTGAGGGGTCAGTCTTTATTCCTGTGCTATTTTATATTCATGTTGTACCTGTTGGGACTCCAGCTATAATTCTAATATAAACACACTGCCAGCCTCAAAGTGCAAGGTATTTTAGTGACTTTGCTGTTTAACATTACTGGATTCTCATTTATTCCTATTTTTGTACATTCTTACTCTTTCTTCTTCTGCTTTGCTTACTAAATATGGGCTTTTTACTGATCCTTTTATCCAAGAATTCCTGAGCTCTAATTCCATGTGTGATATTCACTCTGTGCAGGCAGAACTACTGACTCATCACACTCAGTCCAGGGAGCTGTTTCTTCTTTCAGAACCTGTGCACTGTCACCACATCCTGTGGACAGAAGTGAAGGGCTCCCTTGGAATAGGCTGTGACCACCTGAAACACCTGAGCATTTGTTTTTAACATCATTTTAAGATGATCCTGTGCACTGCACATTTGGCACATCAGCTGTGCTGGCACAGTGGAAGGAGTGATGTGGATGCAGCTAGGAACAGGAACTGTTTAAATTGGCAGCTTTTGCAAGAAAACAGAGTGAGGAGCCCAAGCAGGGTGTGTGGGCCCTCTCTGGACGCTTGAAACACTTTGCCTAGTAAGGCAAGTGGGTGATGGGGAGCAGCCAAAGTTGGGGTGTCTGGCTGCCAGGGAGGCTGCAGGAAAAAGGCAAGGTTCCAGTCTGTGTGGAAAAGATCCTTTTCCCAAAGCAGACTGACATGTGCTCTTGTTGCTAATCTCATTCAGTGCTTGTCTGGGAATGCTTGCTCTGCTCAAGAGAAAGGAGATGTTTGGAAATCTTTTCTTTCAGTGACAATGTGATTTTATTGAAGTCTGAAATGGCTGTGAATCTACAGCTTTAGGATGCATGTAATGAATGCAATTTTTTGCATTGAAATAAATAGTGAATGCTCTTTGTCTTCAAATGACAAGTGTGTGAAATGTTCTCCTTTCCAGGCACTGGGTGTACAGGCAGGATGGCAATAAATGTACCTTGTACTGGAAAGACAATACTAGAGTAAGAAGTGATGCAGGTCACCAAAAAAGATCTTCAAAAGAAGCAAATATTCTCACTCCCACTGGGAGACATTGGTGTAACTTGGTTGTCTAACTATTCCCTTCCTGTAGCTGATGGATTTTAAGTGAGTTTTAAAAGGCTGAAACTTGAAATGAATCTGTATTACTTGGGAGGGAAATGCCACAGGAGGAGCTGAGTGTGCACTTGGAAAAGCTGCAGTGGGAGTGTGTGCTCATTAGAGACCAGAAAATCCTCATGGGACACAGATCTGCTGCTGGAAAAGGTGATTTCTGACTGCAAGGTCAGAATGGAGCTCATCTCCTGTCCTTTCCCTGCCTCCCTGCTCTCTGTGTACCTGGAACCTGCAGGGCAGCTGCTGAGCCACAGCTGGCAGGGCCAAAAAGACACCAGTTTATAAACACAAATCCTTCTCATCTCACAACTCATCTCATCTCATCTCATCTCAATCTCATCTCATCACACCTTCAGCCCTCCCACATCTCCCAGAACCTTCCCTGCAGTTCCCCAGGTCCTTCCTGTGTTTCCCAGGATTTCCTGCTGCCCTTCTCCAGCTCTTCACTGCGTTCCACCAGTGTCCCAGCTGCCTGTCCTGGGCTGAGTGACACTCAGAGTGTTCTGCAGCTGATCTGGAGCTGCTCACCCAGTGACTGGACACTGCTGCCCAGGGCTTGCTCAGGGTTTTTATTCTCTTGGGCAAGGGCCTCATAAATTTAGTGTATTGATAGTATTAGATTTTGCAATTTATGTGGAATTGTTCACCAGATTCCAAATATGTTTTGAGGCTGAGATGCACAAGTTATTATACATAAATATGTCACTGCACAGATGCCTAAACTTCAGTTCTGTAAGAAAGTAGTCTACAAGTAACTCAAAAGAAGCTCTTTCATTTTACCTCAGAGCAATACCTGATGTGATGTGGAGGTTCTACAGGCCAAGTTAAATACTAGTACTACTATTAGAAGTATTGTTGGATTAGTTTCCCATGCAAATGCCTCAATAGGGAATGTAAACCTCAGCTGCACAGGCAAAACAAGGAATCTTTGATCTAAATAGGTGACCATCCAAAAGGTCAGGGTGAATTACCTGACTTTTCACTTAAACTCAGGTGCCAAGGTTGCCAGTGGAGTTGGGAATGCATTTTCTCATCACAGATTTCTAGTATGCCAACTAGTCCTATCTTTGTGAAATGGGAACTTGAATGTATTTAATTTTTTTAGGCACAAACAAAATGAAAATGTGTATCCATGTCTAGATCTGGGAGTACATTCTCACTTCCCAAAGAGGGTGTTTGGGGATCATTGCTGGTTTACTGAGCAGATTGCTAACAGAAATTTGTCAATACAAATGCATTTGTACATCAGTTGAAAAGATCAATATGGTACTTACCAACCTCTTCCTCAGTTCCAGAGCAAACATTTGCATTATTTAAGGTGTTGTGCCATTCTGGGGATGGAAAAAGGTTTAAAAATATGCTTTGTGTTTACATTCCTTGTGTATAGTGGCTCTATTCTCATTTTTGGTTTGTTTACTTAATCACTCATTGCTCCCTTTTCAAGCTACTTTTGGACTGGAAACTTGTCTGATTTGGCCCCTCTTGAGCTGGTTATTTCTGGGTCTGGGTAAGTATTGCACATTTCCACCATGAAAGCAGAAATTCTGCACGGGAGGCTGAGTTGTCAGAACCATCAGCACCCCCCTGGGAACGTCTGACACTTGAACTGCCAGGATTTGGGTTTTCACAAATGCAATTTCAGCTCCCTTAACTGCTCACTGCCTGAATGCTGAGGTGATTCTGGCAGAATATGCTTTCTGGACTGCTAAAAATAGGAAGTTCACCTTAATGGCTTCAGTGGAATGCTGATGTCCTGGAGACACTTAGGTGAAGCAGCTGGGGCAGCTTTTGTTACACTTGAGTAAAGAACACCTGGCTGCCCAAAGCAAATGCCACAGGGCTAATCAGTGTGCTTTATTAATTAGGTAATATCATCAGAATTATTCCTGAGGCCCTGTAGTTCAATTGGTTACATTTTGTGTAGCAAGGATCTTGTTTTGGAAATGACAAAGAACTGATTTGCTTCTTTCCTGCCATGAACCTCTGATCTTTCACTCGGGCTCCTTGGTCTTTCATGCCACACTAGAGTTGTTGCTTGTTGCCTGTTTGCTTAACCCAAGCTGTGCTTTCTCATAATAAAGTCTATTTTTAAATGTGAATTTCACACCTATTTACACTAATATCCTTGAGGGTACTTCTGAAATGGCATCAGATTTGCTTACATTCTCTCTAAACAAAACAGTTTTCTCCAAGAGGCTCCATCTAAAATGTGTGCCAAGTATTCCTAAGAGACTTGGTTCATTTGTAAGTATTACCATTGTAAGGGAATGAACACTCATAAGAAAAAGGGAATCCCTCAGTATCTCTTGGGGAAGTTTTATCCAACTGCACCAAAACTGTTGGTCAAGTACATTAGTGGTGATTTTGCTGGAGAATACATAATTTTCCTGCAACAAAATGTGAACCAAACTGTACCTGATTAGCTTCCTTAATCACCTGACACTGCATGTTCAGGATCCTGAGTCAATGGAAAGATATCAATATTTCCTCCTCCCCCCTGAACACTTCACTCAGACTTGGCAGAAATATACACTTGAAAAAAATTAAAACTGTCTTTAAGTCATTAGGTTGCTTTTTCAGAGAGAGGATCCCTGGATAAGGAGGGGGAGTGTCCCTCTTGCTCTGAATGCTCTGCATCTAAATTAAACTTGGTCCTTTTCTAGTAAGCAAGATGAAAATTTCATCAAAGTTTTCCCTTCAAACTTCTGTCTGCTTTGTAGAACCTTTTTACTCAAGGTGCTAGTTCCTCCTGTCCCCAGAAAAGCTCATTAGATTAACTTAAAGGAGTTCCTACCTAGTAGCTTATTTTTGGCATTTTTTATCTGGAAACCCCTTGGGACAGAGCAGCCCCTCAAGCTTCCACAGGTTTATAAAATTGGCTTCCACAATACTTCTACTTGATTTCAGTAATCTTTTTTTTTTTTCCTAGATTGGATTTTTTTGGTTCCAAAAGTGACTGAAAAGTCTTCATTTCCCTTTATATGTTTTTTTTGTGGTTTTCAGTTTGATTTCTATGCAGGGTTCAGTACCAAGCCTAAACAAAAAATGCTGGTGCTGTTCCCCTGTCTCCCTGCTGTTGCATTTCAGTTGTATTTACAGTTAAGATTTACTAAAAAATAGGTTCAGACATACAGGTAGTGGATTTAATTATTTTACAAGTTCAAAACTCTGAAATCAGCCTCAATTTTAAGAAAGCTTTCCCCCCTTTATTACAAGACAAGGGAAATTCCCTCATACAAAATTCCCTTCACTGGTACAAAGGTACCAAAACACTCTTCTAAACCATTCAGGATGGATGTTTATTTCCTATGAATTATAAATGAGAAGTCTTCATTCTCAAGAGCAATCTCAGCTGGCTGCCTGTATTTCAGTTTCCAAGGAGCATCATTCAAATGTGAGCCCAGCCCAAAGGAGCTGAACTTTCATTCTGCTGCCCCAAAGTGCCTCTAAGCACAGGCTGCATTTATTGAAAGTCACTCCCTTCAGGCAGTAAAAGTAACTTTTCTGCTGAGAATTTAGAGAAATTTCTACAGAAACCTGTTGATCATGTTCAGCTTTAGGACTGGACAAAGAGAAGATGCCTAACTGCTAGCAGGGACAAAATGGGTGTTTGAATTCCTGCTGCTTGACTCCAGAGAGTCCTCGGTGCTCGAGTCCCCCTGTCACTGGCAATGTGTGGTTGCTGGTTTCTGGCACAGAAACCTTCACTCTGAGCATCATTCAGTGTATCTCCTACCTTGGACTAGTGAGGCAGGATGCTCTTCTTTGGTTAAAAAGTTGTAGGTGCCAGTGTACCTTTCTTTTGGTGGGTACAAGGGGAAGGGATTGACAGGAACAGAACACAAGGAAACAAAACAATTCACAGCACCACAGAATCAGCTGAGCTGGGGGGGACCAGAAGGATCCCTGAGTGCAGCTCCTGGCCCTGCACAGGACACCCCAGGAGTCACACCCTGGGCTGTTTAGAGTGGAAGGGAGCAGCAAGCCTGGCACAGAAACCAGCTCAGCTCTTCTCTTCACGACAGCAAGTGTGTGAGGCTCTCTGGCTGTTATCCTCAAGGAACAGGGGCAGTTCCTGCTGGCTCAGGAACCTCTCCCCTTTGAAAAGGTGAGTGCCTGTGCCTGTAGCTGAAAAATCAACCTTCCATACACTGGAGCTTGTTAAGAGGTACGTGCCAGAGCTGTTTCAGAAAGAGGTACACTCACTTTTCCCACCAAAACACAAGTTTCCCTCACATCCAGAGATCCCAGGGACCTTTGGCAGCTGTCGTGTGAATACCACCAAAGTCCCACTTTGTTTAAAGCACTTCTGTGGGTTTGAAGGAGAATTCCTCCTTTCTCCTCACTCAGGTGTGCAGATGCAGATAAACAGCTGTGAAGTGACTGATTTGGTTTGTCCTGAGAAGTCACCCCTGCAGAGGGGACAGTTTAACCTGGCTGGCTTTTCTCTGCAGTCAGGACACACATGAAATGTGTTTGTGTTGTTCCAGGTGACGGGAGGGGTCTTTGGAGCCAAAGCAGGAGCAAACAGAAGAGATTCCTTGGCCACTTGAACCTTTGGATCAGTACATGAGCCAGGTAAATTCACATTTTTATGCTTTTAGTGGTTTCTAGCTGGTGCTTTAGAGCTGTGGGGGACAATGTAGCACACCAGGGCTCCTTACTGAGTTTCATTGCTGAAGGCTGGGATAGGAGATGAGTGCTGATGCTACTGCTTTAATTTCTGAGGATGCTTATCCATTGCCTGGCATTCCATGGGTAAATTTAGGAGTAACCAGGGAGATATTTAGTGAGCAGTTTAGCTTACAGATCACTGTGCTTATCAGATAAAACCAACGGCTCATTTCACTGCAATATTGAGTAAACCTCATTGGATTTGTCCAGTTTATAAACCAATACATCTCATAAGTGCTAATCACCAGTTCTGCTGATTTCCTCTGTGGTCCATAAATTTACAAAGTTGCTAAAAAGCTTCCCAGACAAATCCGTAGCTCTGCAGTGTAGCTCTTTATTAAAGCAAATATCCTCATTTCCCACTTGCACAGAACTATGGAGATAAAGAAGAGAGGAGTATTTTCTCAGCTTCAGCTGAGAGCTGATAGTTGATAACCAGGAGCAAGAAGCAGGGGGTAGGAAAGAGACATTCCTGTTTGAAGAGACAGGGATGAAAACCTTTTTAATGGTTGTTTAAGAGCCCAGCCTGTTGTAGTGTGACCAAACACAGGGAATTACCCATGGCCAATGTGATCAGGATGTTCTATTGTACTACCACACACAGCAGTGCTACTTTTCTCCTCAGGGGCACAAGGCTATTTTCTAATAATGGGTACCTTCTGTGAGAAAAAGGGGAACAATTTCTGCCTAATTAGGCTGCCATGGAGACCACACTAACTTCTCCTTTGATCCTGTCTTGAGCAAATACACTAAATAGGAAGAGCACAAGACCAAATTGGCTCCTTGCATTCAGCTCTGGGACCCCAAGATAAGGATGTGGAGCTGCTGGAGCAGATCCAGAGGAGGCCACAAAGATGCTCCAAGGGCTGGAGCCAGGCTGGGGGAGCTGGGGGTGCTCACCTGGAGAGGAGAAGGCTCCAGGGAGAGCTCAGAGCCCCTGCCAGAGCCTAAAGGGGCTCCAGGAGAGCTGGAGAGGGACTGGGGACAAGGGGGAATGGCTTTAAACTGAAAGAGGGTGGATTTGTAACAGGTTTAAGGAGGAAATTGTTCCCTGGCAGGGTGGGCAGGCCCTGGCACAGGTGCCCAGAGCAGCTGGGACTGCCCCTGGATCCCTGGCAGTGCCCAAGGCCAGGCTGAACACTGGGGCTGGAGCAGCCTGGGACAGTGGAAGGTGTCCCTGCCATGGCAGGGGTGGCACTGGATGGGATTTAAGGTTTCTTCCAACCCAACCCATTCTGGGATTCCGTGTGGAAGCACATTCTTGTCTGAAAACCTGGAGATTAAACTCCAGTTCTGTAACAAGACTGAGGTGGAGCTGTAGCTCTTAACAGTAGGAAGTCCCACCTGATAAAGTCTTAATACTAATAATTATTAATATTCACCCAAGCTTTTTAGCTCTTTTTGGTCATTATTAACATGCAGCAAGATAGTTATTTATACCTCCTTTGCCAATTTTGGAACAGGGTCGAAGAAAATATGTGCAAGTGTTTCTGGATATTCACAGAGTAGTAATCCCCAGCTGGCAGCTAAATTCACCTTTCGTTTTTTTGCTTTTTTTTTTTTGCAGATGAGCAGCATAGCCAAGCACAAGTGAAGATCTGAGCACAGGGACCTGGTTTGCTGTGGACTCAGCAGTGAAACTCTGTCTTAAAGGTCTGTTCCAAACTAAAAGGTTTTGTTTCTCTCCACTGCTGTAGATGGATCAAACTCTAAAGGACAGCTAAAGGCAGGGTCAAGCTGCACCCTAGTGCAAGGAGGAGGAGGGGGAGGAAAGGAGGAGAAGGAGGAAGCAGCTGCCTGGAGTGCCACACCAGGTGCTGTGGGTGTATCCCCTTCTTCTGAGGAGAGCAGAGTCTTCTCAGTAGACCTTTATTCACAGCTTAGGAGTTTATCATCAGCTCAGTCTCCATGGATTATTTTTGGTGGTGTTTCTTCACCCAGCCTCGTTCCTAGCCAAGTATGTGGTTGGACACCCAGGATGTCAGCTCTGAAAACCCCTGACCATTTCACTGCCCTCACCTACTGCCCCGGGGAGAGGGGCAAAAATATTCCATGTACTGTTAGCTGTGACCAGCAATGTGACAGGGAGAGATACAGCAAAGGAATTGCTGGTAAAGTTGCTTTAAAATAGTAAAGAACTTCTTCAGCATAACAGCTTTCCATCCCCACTTAGCACAGTCAGCTGTATAAAGCAACATTTTTGAAGCAAGATCTTGGATTAGGCTCAAGTTTATATTTAGCAGCCAAGTTTCAGTTCTGAGAATGAAGGTTTAACCCTAATATGGGATACTACTAGACATTGTTAGAAGTGGGTGAATGACTTGAAACAATTAAATGGTGAATTTTAGTTCATGTATTGCCAGCAAATGTCTGCACCTATAAAACTTATTGTCAGTCAAAAAACATTTGGCAAATGTTTTGCAGCAGGAAAAAATAGCTCTGTTACACTCCCCAAAACCTACAGGGAAATGATAAATAGATCTGTTAACTTCGATTTGAAGGACAAAAATAGTCTTTCAGAATTCAGTCAGAGACCAAGTAATGCCAGAAGTTGAACACTTCTTATAGATTTTAAAAATGCACTGATCAGTCCATCTGTGGGAGCTTGATCCAAAATGCTCTTAACAAGGAATCCCTTTGTCTGTGTAGCACAGTGGATCTTAATCCTTGAAATTTAGGGACTGAGAACTAAGATTCAGAAAGGGCCTAGCTCTGTATGTGGGCAATGTGTAAATTCATACTGGCTGACACTAAGACAAGTTCAGTTGTTGTGTTCATCTCACAGCTCGAGGCTGGAGGAGGTGTCCTAGAGGGAATGGCACTGGGGTGAAGCTGTGGTTGTCACTCAGGGTGCCTGTGTGGGGTCCTTGTGCTGCTGTCCATGAGCTCTGGTACCCCTCAGTGGGTTCTGGAGCTCTGATGTGGTAAAATATGCATATTCATACCCACAGTTTCATTGCTCACAGCACTGGGATCAGGATTTTGCCTGCAGTGCTGGGAGGCCTTGTTTAGAACTGCCTGGTTTCTGCAGCAAAGCCCATTCCAGGAGATTTTGTGCTGCCTTTCACAGTCCCTTTTTGCTAGCACAAGAGCTGATCATTAGATTTGTACAGTAAACTCACAAGCAGCTGTGTAGGGAAAATTGTGTATAAAACTGAGGGAACCCTGTAAACTAACACTGCTGCCAGGAGATATGAACTGCACCTTCAGGATGTACTGGGAGCAGGAGCAAGAGGCTGATGCAGCTCAAAATCACGTTGGATGCAGCTGTGGCTGAAGCAGCCTCACTGTGAAATAGTTGCCTGAGGACAGAAGAGTATTTTCTTTTGTATTTCTTTCTTTCAGCATGGTTTCAGCACACTTGCAGCATTGCAAGTGTGATAGAATTGTGCCTCTGAATTGTTTATCACCACTTCTCTTAACAAGTCAGTTATTGCTACATTTTATTACTTTTAGTGCTGTCTTTTTAAAACAAGAGCTGTAGGATAGTGATCTGATTTTACGTGACTGAGACACAGTAGAATAGCAGAGCATAAATATTAAATGTTTCCATTTATCTTTTCAGAGTGTTCACACTTAGATTGTTTCACTTAACAACCCTTAAAATAGCTACTCCAAACGACTCCCCTCCAAACAAAGAAGAAATACATGAAAATGAATCACTGTGGCAATTTTTATAACAAACATTAAAACATTAAAGGGAGCATTAAATGCACAGATATATTGAATCATGGGCCCTTAAGAATAAGTGCCTACTGACCTTGTAGGAGATAATTGGGCTTTGAAACATCTTAGGGACTCAGCCAAAACATGCTGCAGTGCATTAGCTATTAAAAATCCCAAGCTCATTAAACTGGCAAATTGTTTATCAGACCATCGTGCAGCTTCATCTGTTTCCAGTTCATGTAGGACCTTTTCTACTGCAAAAGAAATCTCATGGAATAATGGGATTTCACCACAAATAGATACAGCTAATGGACCTTACTGAGGATCAGGCCCTGAGTAATTACTGTGGGTTTTGGCCATGTTTTGCATTCACTTTGGTCTCCTTATCCACTGATACCCACCACCAGGACTGCCAGGTCACCCCAGAGCAGAGCCAGGCAAGGCCCAGGATAGAACTGTCTCGTGTCCAGGTGTGTCAACAAGCAGGTGGCAAGGGATGCAGTGGCCCAGCTGATAAAAGGAGCCCCTGAAGGCACATCTCACATAGCTGGGAGCAGCAAACCAAAGAAGGGAGATGCAATTGTCCCTCAAGTTCCATCACCCTGTGCTGCCCTAGGGCTGGATGACTCCTTGGTTTCCCTCCGGTGGTCCCTGCTGGCTGGTGTGGCTGGGCTGACCTTTCAGGGAGGCTTTGAGGGAAGGCTCACACAGTTGCATCCTGCTCAGCTCAGCGTGGGGCAAGCACGGGCACAGGAGGTCTTTTGGGGGGGCTTTGTTTCTGGCTTTTGTCACACCCGCTCTGTGAAGGTGCCCAGTCTGAGCTGGGAGCTCAGCAGGACCTAGAGGAGACCAGCTCTGCTTTCCTGCAGTTACAGATGGGGCCAGGACAGCCTATCTGAAGAAGAAAGTATGGCCTCATTCCAAGAGGAGCTCTGCATCTCCTGAGCAGGCACATGGTGTCAGTCCCAGGGGTGTCACAGGAGGGCTTCCTTTGGATTTGAGCCCTTGGAGACACTGAGGGTCATCAGGGAGAGTGCACTCCATGGCTGGTACATTCCAAACTGTTCCACAAGGGGGGAAACCAGACACCAACCATCAATATACTGGAAATAAGGAAAGGAGAACGTAGAAATAGTGCAGGAAACAACATTCTAGATGGATAACACTCAATCTGACCTGAATGGTTGTTGTGGCTTGGTAGTACCCTGTGCTCCAGCTTCAAACTCAAATGGACTTATCCAGCAGCCCTTCCTAATTTTGCATTTTAATCCTGCCTTTCATGGAAACAGATATGAGGTCTTAATCAGGGACAATCAAGGAAGCTCTGCACAGATAGCAGTTGGCTATATAAGAGCAAAACAGGTCACTGCCCTCCTCTCTGGGTGGAAATAATTTTCTTCATCTGTGCTGCAGCAGTAACAGTCCTTGGCCTTTCCACTCTGGTGAGTAAGGGCCTGGAGAAACTAGTGAGCAATATTTATAAATGGATCTTGTAGGTCACTGACAACAGCAGAGAAAAAAACCATGTTGGCAATCTGTTCTTAATTCTATTTTAAGATGCCATGACTTCTTTAATAGCAGGTACAACAAGTCGGCCCTTTAAGGCCAGAGGCAAAGGTCAGGATAAATTGAAGGCTGTTTTCCTTAGACTCATGTGATACAGATGCTGAAAAGCACTGTGGTGCAGGTTCAGATGAGGGCCCATTCCAGACTCCTGCCATTACTCCTTTTTCATATCTTAGTGTTATTTTCTCAGTATTGTCCTGTTGTTACCTCCACCTGATAGTCCACAAGGCTGCAAGGCAAGAGGTGTCTTTTCCTGAATGTGGATTATGTTATTTCCTGCCTTGGTGAGCCTCCTGTGTCCTCTGCACTTGCCCTTAAATAAATTTCATTAAGCCTGTCAAACAAGATTTACTATTTATGTAGACTTGTTTTTAACAGCTTATATATCTTAGTTTTGTGATTTCATCCTTTATTTATGTGCCAATCTACCAAGCAAAAGGAGACAAACTTCTCCTTCCCTCCTGCTTGCTTAATACCTCATTTGTTTTCTGCAGTCCCTCTCTGCAGGTGGATACCACCACTGGAAACCCTTGACATTATGCCCCCAGTTTCTCCTACATACACTTGAGCTGTTTTTCCACCCAGTTATCACTGCATGTACTTGAGTCTATAGTACAGGAAAAAAAGCTTGCTAATGGAATTATTAACCAGATACATTCCATAAAGAGTTTTCATTATTAAAATGTGGTTTTCAATTAAAATAGAGTATATGAACAGATAATTAGAATGGTGAAGTGTTGGGACATTGAACACATTTAATCCAGATTGAGGTGCAAGAGAAAAGAAGGTCTTGGACAAGATTTATTCCCTTCAGTTATTTCCTGCATTACAGGTGGCAAGACAGGAACAAGGACAAGAAAATAATTTACTGTCTGGATGCTGCTGAAGTTGCAGGTGACTTACCAAAGGCAGAGACACCTGCTCAGCAGCAACAGGGAGACACTGGAGTTCTTGTTCTGGGACAAGGTGACAGGGAGCTTCCATGGCATCTTGTCAGATTAACAAAACTGCTTCTCCTAAAACTGTGCTTTGGCATGGAGAACAGCTCTAAGCAAGGTAGCAAAAATAGCATCAGTGAGAATGCATGGAGCAACCTTAACATAAAGCTGCCAGGAAGGCAGGGCTAGAACATATATATATATAAAACATAACATATAACATGCAATTCTCTGAATAACAGGTCTGGGGCTTTGTTTTGGTTTGCCTGTTTGGGTTTTTAAATAAATGTATAGGCATTTATCTAAAGAGTCCTCAGCTCTTAGGGTTATAAAGTGGGAAACCAGTTTCTTTTGGTTTGGAGTCTGGATGTTGGGAAGCTCAGGATGAGTAGGCAAATCATACAGATGAGTGAAATGTTCACTGTGAAGAACACTCTTATTTCATAGATGTAGAGATTTTAAAGTAAAATGCACCATTCTGATCATGAGTCTGGTGGTTCCCTACACCCCTGCAGGTGCAGATTAATCAGGGAAGATAAGGGAATGTAATTTGCCAAATTAGCAAAGTGTCCTGTGAATATCCCAGCCCACCCCTGGACATGCATTATAGAGGGCAGAGACAAATATTTAGCTTGGCCACTTCTCTCTGAAAGGTGTTCAAAGAGCAAAGCTGCCCAGTGCAGTGTTTGTGTGGGACTTCTACCTGTAGCTGCAGCTGTGGTGAGATCCTAAAACAACCAATCACTAGGGAAGGGAAGGGAACAACGTGAGCCTTTCCCACCCTTGCCATCCACTCATGCCATCCACTCTGGCCAAGAGAATCCCAGGAACTCCATTGCTCTTGCACTCCATCACTGCATTTCCTAGGCACTCTTTCAGTGTGGGCTTTCCAGAGCAAGATGTCCAACTGTTCTTTAATTACTTAAAACTGCAGGAAAAATACTGCAATAGTCTTTTACAGAATACCAAGCCCACAGGAATAAATCCTCACCTGCACACACACGATCTACGGGTTTTAATGTCTGATATTTTGTAAGCATAGATTTAGGAGCAACAGCTGAAAATGCAGGCACTGCTGTGTCATTCCAACATTGCTAAAAAGAACTCTTACAATGTCTATATGACTCATGTCTCAGGTGATGTCATGTGATGTCTGGAAACAGAGTTTGAAGCAGGAGCAAAATAATGACTTTTAGAGTTGCATTGATCCAACCTCATTTAAAGAAATGTGCATAACGCTAGCCTCCCACACCCCCCACCTTTATTAAATCAGAAAGTAGAAATAAGGGCAGAGAAAGGGTGACCAGAGAATTCTCTGCCATCTGAGTCCATGGATTCTGTATGATTCAAGCAGTATCTGTAATTGCTGTTAGTATTTCTCAAATTACAAATATAGTTACATGTCTGGAAATCTCTTCCAAAGCTAATGGACAAAAGAGGGATCCAAACCAAGCCACGAGTTCTTATTTGCCAACATGAACAAATGATGGAAGGAGTAGTGTACTGCTTCCCTTTGAATCTCAGACTGGGATTCATCTTTCAAACAAAGAAAGTTTTGGATTAGCAAAAGTAACAACCCAAAATCTGATAGGCCAATGTGCCTAATCCTGCTCCCAGCACCCAAAGGTGTGACTGCACCCTTGGAGACTTCCTGGGAATGCAGAGCTCAGCTCCTTCCAGTCCTGATTTTGAAACTGTTCAGGACTGGGCTTTTGGAGTGCTTGGCACTATTTATATTCAGGAATGAATCATCCCATTTGATTCTCACTGCAATTGTCTATAAAGAAATGTGGCCACAGTCCTCTTGTCGACCTTACCCTCTTCAGTCCATCCTGTGAGTGCTCTAGCAGTGGAGGCTGGCTGGGGGTGATGGGAGTGCCTCCCTCCACAGCCTGGTGGGACACAGACAGCTTTAACTCCCAGCACTTGCTCTCACAGATGGTTCCTCAGTCCCAACAGCACGGGCAGGTTCCCCATCTGCTCTCACAGCTGGATGGATTCAGAGGCTGGAGAACAGCATTCCTGTCCAGCTGACTTGGAGGGGTTTGAACTGGTTGGTGGTGTCACTGCGTGTGAAGAGAGGCAGCTCCCAGAGCAGGGCACGGCTGCTGGAGGGGCAGGCTGGTCCTCACACACAGCCTGGCTTTTCACAATCCTCCCCAGACTCACCTGACTGCAGAGCAGCTTTTGGGGAGGAGAAGCCACACTGAACTTTTGATGTTTGTGACACTCGGTGTAATCTGGATTACCAGGCTGCCACTGCCTTGACTCCCAGAACAGAGACATTCCCAGGTGCAGCTGTCCCAGCCAGGCTGCCAGGAATGCACCTGGGAATCAGGGGGAATTGCTGCCTAAAACCTAAACCCTAAAACCACCAAGAGCTGTTTAGCTTTCCCTTGTGTGCATTCCTACTGCTTCTCATGATAACGTTGTGACATTAAGGAACTCTTTCTCAAGCTGGTTATGAAACAGCAAACCCAGTTTTAAAACAAAGGGCTACCAAAGAATACTTGTTTTGTGTGAAAGAAAATTCTTTTTGTCACTCAGCTACAGTAGGTTACAGTACATTTCCTCTGTTGTAATCAGGAGTAGGTTTTTGCAGGAATAAACAACCACACCAAAGGTTTCTAATAATCCTTGCAGTACCCACAGTGCCACAGAATGCTCTCCACTGATCTAAATGTCTGCAGGTAGCCTGCCTTTCCAGGAATAAATAACCCACAAAGGAAGAATTTTATGGAAAAAGGATCTCAACTTACACAGGAATGACCTATCAATTTTGATAATTTCATCTAAGGACAGAAATTAGAGGCCAGAAGACTCTATCTTCATGTTGCCCTCAAAAAGAAGAGAATCATAGGAGTTTCCCATGTGCACTCTCTCATAATGTTCTTGGCCATTATTCTTTACTTTGATTTTTTAAAATGTCCTAGCTCTTGAAATAATTTTGCAATCTGTATATTGGGGTGTTGGAAGCTGGATGATTGTGTGTAATACATCCTTAAAACAGTCTTGTAATTTGATTGTCTGCATATGAAATAGCTTTTGCAGTTCTTGAAGTTTTTTGCACTGGAGAATGACTGTAAAGGGCTACAACAGCTCCATCAGAGCAGAGAGCTGTGCTGGGTTGGAGGGATGGCCACCTCTTTTACCTGGAATTTAGATGTCCATAATATTTGAAATGGTGGAAAATGCAAATCACTGTCTTAGACAGGAGGAAGTTGAATTAAGGAGCTTGAAAAGGAAGAATCTGTACTAAGCAGTCCAGGAAAAGAAACATCAATGCTAACAAACTTTAAGTCTGAGATAGGATGCAGATGTGGTAAGTTACATGAAAGGGTGTACTGCTGGATTGGCAGAAAAGAAAAATCTGGATTTCTTTAAGTTCCTTTGTATGGTATTCCCTTGTATTCAGTTCCTATTAACCAGTGGTTTATCTACTCTGAAAAGAATCTATGCTCTTGTGTTAATGCTGTTTGGGTACACATTACCAAGGCAAATAGAAAGGAATTTGAGTTCTAGACTGTGCTTTGAGAGAAAGCAAGCATTAGGTCATTAGTGCCTGTGTGCTTGCTGGCAGGGTGCCAAAGCATTTACCTTAGATACTGCCTCAGTTCCAACCAGAATTCCAGATCTGTGCTTTTACAGCGTGGGCAACCTTTTCACTCTTGCCCTGGGTGCTCTTGCAACCATCGCTGTGTCCACCTGGGGTTCTGTATAAAAAAGGGAAATATAAAAAAGGAAATGTGCTATGCTATCAAAAAACCTGTGGTCTTTAAGGCTGACCAGGAGGGTGATAAATGTTTCCAGAGCATCAACAACTTTTTCATCCTCTTTCCTCAGCTGGCAGCATCCAGGGGCTACTGGGAACAGCTCAGACTCTCTTGTGGGTTTGACAACCTCCCCAGCATCATTAAGGAAACAAAGTCCACAAGTCCTTTTGAACAAAGTTGTTCCTCCAATAGCTTGCCTTATTGATTTTGGCTGTTATAATCATTGGACAGCAAGGTGTGCAAATAAGGGTCTAAGGAAGAGTAAATAATACATCAATGATCCCAGCTACAGCTATGAATAAAGCCCTCACAGTGCAGTTCTTGCCAGAACAGCCTTTACTGCCAAATCCAAAACGTTCTTCATAATTTTATTTCTCTGCCTCTTGATACAAAGCTGAAACTTTCCAAGAGTTTATGGAATAGATACATAGCTTTGACTAGAAATATTAAAGATATTGATATCATTAAGTGCTGTTGCTGGTGTTGATAAACCTGTCCATAGCCCACGTTGTTATGCACAGAACAAGAATCACTTCTGCTTCAGCTGTCCCATGAACTTGACTGGGCTTTGAGGACCACATGTTACATTTTCAGCATCACTGCTCAAGACATCCACATGTCACAGCTCAAGGTTTCCCTGCAGGTGGGAATCTCCTTTTCCTGCCTTTGGCCAGGGCACAGCTCCCAGTGCATCCTGCTCAGCTGTGCTGTGAACAGTAATTGGAGCCTGTGGAGGGTTTGGCATGTGGCCTCTGTGGTAATTAAGATAGTAACAAAATCATTAACAGGAAGAGGCATTTTCATCACAATAGCTCCAAGAGTTCAAAAGACTGACATTCAGTGATGTTTCTCTCATTCCAGAGGAAAGATCCTGAAATTCAGCAGGTGAGTGTAGTAGGTAGGGCTATCCTCAATCCCCAAAGAGGAAAAATGAGCAGGACACAGTTACAGAGAAGAGTCAAGGTTATGGTCCTATTTTCTCCTTGGGCCCTTGTTCTTCAATTCTGGATGCTGTTTATGCTTTTAATAATTCAATGTTTTCAGTATTTTTTTCAGATATCACAATTAAACATTAAAACCTTCAAATTAAGTTAAAACCTTAATTCCCTCTACCCAGCCTATGTCCTCCTCAGAAAAATATTATTCTGAAGGAGAACAAAAAACAGTAAAGCAATTGGATGGGTATCTCCCAACTAAGAAAAACTGGCTACAAATGAAGGATCCAGATCAGAAGCAGTAAGGACAATTTCTCTGAATACCACAATAATTGGACACTTAAATTTCCAGCTCTCTTGGATGTGATGATTTACCTCCAGACATGCCTGGCTTGGCATCAAGGCAGTGCACAAACCACAGTAAAACTGTAGAGGCAGAGCAGAATCATTGTGGCTTACCAAACCCTGAAACAAAGTCAGCGTTTGTCTCAGAGATGATAAATGAGGTTATGGTAATATAATCACTCTCTCTCTTTAGGGCTGCTCTGTAAACACAGCTCACACCAATTCATGCATGCCCTGACCCTGTGCTGCTCCTGGGTCTCTGCTGAGGGACTGTATTTGGGGTTACCTGTAGCCATCTCTGTGTGATTTATGAAAAAGTGGAAAACAATTACAGTTTACCCCAGTTAGTTTAGCCACAGTTTTAATGGCAGTTACACAGAAACACAGAATAACAGGATGGTTTGGCTTGGAATGGACCTTAAAGGTTATCAAATTCCAGCCCCTCTAGCATGGGAACCTTATCCCTAGTTTTAAAGCAATTACATGAACACTTGTGTTCCTGTGTGCCCCCTTGTAAAATAATCTCTGCAATCTCGCAGTGGTGGGGCCAGGGGATTTGGGGGACAGGCAGTGTGGTGCTGGGGATCTCTGCCAGGCACTGAGGGACCTCAGCTCATCCTTCTCTGCTGCTTGCAGCTCTCCACCTGTCATCCAGCCACAGGAATTCCTCTCTGGAGCTTGGAGTGGCAGGATGATCTGAATGCTTTTCCCCTTCTGAACTTTTTCTACAGAAACGAGACTGATACATTGACCAGAGAGAGAAAACTGTCTCTTCCTTAGGAAGTTACAGATTTACCCTTCAAATTCTACACTTCAGAAATCATAGCCAAGCTCATTGAAATGGGAGTAATTAAGCACTCTAGAGAGTAAGGCCAAATTAATTTAGTTTAGTTTAGGAGAGTGATATGGATTTCTTCCTCAGACCTTGGGATGTAACTATCTAAGCTCCATTCAGGAGTTTGCCTGATTCAAACCCAGCATTTGGGACCACTGGTATGTTATTTATAAGTGTGCTGGTGTGGGTTTATTTAAAGCACTTTAGTCTTTTCCCTTTGTTTCTAAGCTTTCAGGCTCTGGCCACACATTTCCCACTGGGAATATGTTAAGCCCCTTTGGATTCCATGTTTGCAGGCTTGCAGGGATGAAAACACAGTCTGATGGAGAGCTCCAGCAGGGCTTTCCCACATCCTTGTGTGGAGTGGAACTGAGGGCTGCTGCTTTCCTGCTCCCCAGATTATGCCCATCCTGTGAGAGAGAGACCCAAGGGAGGGAGGCAGCCAGGACTGGCATCTGAACAGAGAGGTTAAGGTCTGGAGAAACCCGTGGAGCACAGGTAACTCTCATTTTTAAGGTGTTTGAAAAGTACTGGCTCCTGAGGCAGTAGAGCCACTGGATAAAAATGGATTTTCATAATTAAAACCGTGTCCCTTGGATGCAATGTTGCCATATCCTTGTTTTGCTGCAGAGTATTTCCTGGAATCTGCTGGGACTCAATAGGTTGTGTTACATGTTAAAGACAAAATGTCTTTTTAGTTGGCAGCACCAAACTCCGTACTTTTGTAATCTGCAAATTGGATAAAACACTATTTTAACTTTTCAGATTGAAACAAACCATTTGAAAGCTCAGTTCTGAATTAACACCTTGTGTTTTGAACAGTTTGTACTAAAATTGATACTTGATAGCTGCCAGCCTGTACTTATTAAGTTATTGATTGAGAACGTGCTGGGTACCTGGGTCTGAATATTCTCTTTTACCTTATGCCCCTGTTGTCAGAAGCTAAAATTTCCTTGAAGGTGACATGCAGGGACTAAAGACACCCTGTTCCAGCTGACCTCACTGACAGGATGTTATCACTTACCTGCTGGCTTAGGAGCATTAGCACTTTCAGAGATGACACCAAAAATCCCAGGTTTTACCCTTTCACTGACGTCAGCAGCAAGGCAAGGCTGGTTTACACAGAAATAAACCAATAAGGATGTACTGCATTACACAATTACTAAAAGATAATCTCTTTTTTTCACTGCCTTTATTAGTGACTCATGTGGTCCCAGGACACAATAGACACTGTGGTTTAATGATTTCTGTCATTGCCACTTAAACCCAAAGGAAAATGAATCTCCAGGGCTCAGTTCTTATCCCTCACCCAGCAGGATTCCAACCCGGGGCAGAGGTTACACGAGGAGTGTTAGGCCAGGTATTCACAGCCCCATCTACTCGTGGGGATGACTGTAGCAGTAATTCAGGTTATTTTAACAAGAGCAATGACCCATTTGTTTGCTTATTCTGCAGCATCACTTGCTGTTTCAATTACAGCCAAATTGCCTGATTAAAGTAGAGGAAGAACTAAACACTAATTTCCAGGAGCTTAAGGCTATATTTTAGGAAGGAGATAATTTAATTTTAATCTTAAAAAAATAAATATTTGCATCTCGCTTTTTCCTTTTGTAGCTTTATATCACATTGTGCTCTTTCCCAGGCAGAAAAAAAGGGAACAGTCTGGGTTTCATAGAAAAGTGGAGTTACCTGGAAACACTAGATTACAACAAACTGGAGGATTTTTGTTTTGTTTTTTTCTTTACATTTTATTACTGCTTCAGCTCCATGGAGAGGGACAGTGGCTGGCTGGGATTCCAGCAGACTCTTAGTGATGTGCAGGCATTTTGTAAGGTAAATCAGAGTTCCAGCTGGAGCTTCAGCCAGTCCTTATCTCTACATTGTAAGGATCTCTTCAGTTCTGGTGTTTGATTCACCCTGATCAAGCAGGAATACCAGCACAGAAAATTGTTTGGAATGGGGGCTTTTGTCCTGCTCTGCCTTTGCAGAGTGTCAGTGTCATAATCTCCTGACTGAGGAGCAGATTCCCACGTCACAAACAATTAGTGAAAATGGTACTGTGATTGTAAGAGCAGGGAGATATTTCAGTACATAATTAATTGCAGATGAATGGATGGGGAAGGTTTGAGCAGAGCTCTGCCTGCTCTTTTTGGCAGCAGGCCACTCTCAGTTTGCTTTGGGTTTGTGTAGATCCTCATCTCAGGCAGAAAACCACAGGGAAAAACCCACAGTGATAAAGCTGGTTTAGAGTTTGTTTCTCAGACATTCTTTGTGAGACACCAGACATAGGAAATATACCTTTTAAAATACAGGGCAGGTAAAAAAATCTCTAGGGCTTTGATTTCACACCCACACATTTGTGGCCTTTATTGTAAGTAATGATATGTGAGCTAAATGGGAGGCAGAAAATATTAGATTTAGTTCTAGGAGAGGTGAGCTTAATACACACCCTGGGTGAGGACATAGTGGTGACCCTGGTGAAAATATTTTACAGTAAGACTAAAGTGCCTTTTCTCCACTATTGTGGGGGGCTTTTTATTTTGTTTTGGGTTTTTGGGTTTTTTTGGTTTTGTTTTGTTTCAGGAGTTTTTTTGGGGTTTTGTGTTTGTTTTTTTTTTTTTTGTTTCAGGAGTTTTTTTGGGGTTTTGTGTTTGTTTTTTTTTTTTTTTTTTAATGGGTTTTTTTTGTGTTTTTTAATTGCTGGGTTTGGGTTTTTTCTCCTCAGAAGGTCTTATGTTCTTTGCCATACACATGGGGAAAAAACACATTTATAACAGTGAAAGCAAGGCCCAAAAGGGTCATTAAGTCACTTTCACAAACCCTGGTTACCTTAAAGAGAGAAGATGTTCAGGTTTAGAGGCCAGACTGAACTGCTTCTAAATAACCCTTATTAGATCTTATGCTACAAGAAGGCAGGAGTGTATACAGGATCAGTCCACAGGCTGGTAAATATCTGGGAATAATAACTTAGTTTGTCAGGTGCCACCACATTCAGGCAGTTCAGTGCTAATAACCTCCCTTGGCATATGGTACCACAGTAAGAGCAAACTATGGACAGAGCTGACTGAATAAAAATGTAATTTAAAAAAATTGTAATGCAGGTATTTCTATTGGGTTTTTATGCATCCACTGTTAGAAATAGCATTTCTACTTCTACAGTTTGTATTAGGAGCTGCCACTATTCTAGTATTTATTAGCTGAATTAGTCTAATGTCTGAGCTGAAATCCTGTTTTCGATTCCAAGAGAAACCCAGACTTACTCTACAAGCACAGTTACTCTGTATTGGGGTTTTTAAAGGCACTTTGTATTATTTTTATACTGGAATTTACTACCTAGCCCAGAGGTTTAAATGTAGACATTAGCTTACCCTGGTAAATCTCTTCTGCTAGACACTTTGACCTGTGAATTATCCCATCTAAAAATACCAACTTTTATTGTATCCCAACACATGTTCTCTAAGTTTTTTTAAGGACCAAGTACACAAACAGCCACTGGCTGAATTCAGGCTGTGGTTTTAGTCATAACCTCCTAACGTGAACAAATTTTAACCCATTGGCTCATGAGCTTCAGATTCTTTTGTCCCTGGCTAAAACCCTGTGGTTCCTTTGCAGACCAGGTCTCACAGTGCCTGTCTGGGGTCCTTTACACTTTGGAAGGTTCCACCATCAGGAGAGTGAATTAACTTGGATATCAGCTTTACCTGCTGTGCTCCTGCTGTTGTCAGTGCTGCTCCTGTATCTCCACAGAGAGGAGACCCAGGAGCAATGAGGAATGAGTCCCCTGTCTCACACTGGGGAGGTTGGTGCCAGTGCAATCCCATTTCCAGCTCTGAACCCATCTCTGGGACACTACACCCAGCCTGATTCTTCTGCCAGTGGAGTTAATGAAGATTTAGTCAGTGACTTTAATGGGAACAAAGCCAGGCCCACCCTTAGCCTGTCACAGCTGTGTGTGTGGAGAAGTGCCTAAGCTGGCAAGTGGATGAGCACTGTGGGCCAGTGCAGGGTGAGCCCTCGGGGGTGTCAGCACTCGTGCCACAGCTGCCTGTCACAGCAGAGTTTCCAGGCTGGTGTGTTAATCTGGCCCCTCTGAGATCAAACACTGCACCTTCTATAATAAGCCTGACAACATCTTAGCGGGTCAGATACTTATCAGGGGTGCTTGGAGCCACTGCTCTGCTTTGAGCTGGGTTTATCTTGGCCTTGAGCCCTCAAAGGCTCTTCTAAAAACAGCTGAGAAATACTGAGATTGTGAGAAAGGGCTGTCAATCTTACTGAAGCTGCTCTTAGTTTTCAGAGCATTTTTTTAACCCGAGCAGGCCATGTCTTCAGAAACCAATGGAAAGGAGACCTTGTCCAACCTGGATGTGCAGGGTAAAGCTCTGACTTGCAGTAAAAGCCTCAAGACACCCTTGGTATTTTGTCAAGTACATTCAGGTGGGTAGATATCCAAGTGAGTATGCCCACTGCTCATGCTGTTAAAGTCTTCTGAAAACTGGTACTTTATTAAAGTTTTAACTCCCACAGGCAGCGTAGAAATGTGAATTGATTGAAATGCAGTGCTTTTAAAAACAAACAGCAATTTTTTTTTCCCCTTCTCCCCTTCACAACTTGTGTGTAAATGTGCCTCTGTGTGGATGTTGGACTTAGAATAATGTCATGATCTGGGAGCCTTCTCTCTGATGTTTTTAACATCCAGATATGATTATCCATGGTGCAACTCACCCAGTCACTACTGGGTGCACAATCTGTGCAAATAGATTCTTGTGTACATCAAACACAGGCCCATGCAAGAGCAGGTAAATCTCCCTGCACACCTGCATGGATGGTTCACACACCTCCCAAAGCAGCAAGTATGTGGACTGCCAGTCACAGAATGTGCTCCAATACAGGCTGAAAGGTGCAAAAGCAGACCTATCAATGTATTTCCAGTCCCTCCAGCCCCAGACTGTTCCTCTGTACACTCACAGGTAGGGCAACTACCCATGCACTGGCCAACAGCTGTGTGCCTATTAAAATACTCACTAAACTCATTAAACTGTTGGCTTGCTGCTCATGGTTGATAAATATATTATAATTTTGAGTCCCCATGTCTTTCCCAGTTTATTGGACTGTTCAACAATGTCTGGGCTTGCTGCCTGCACAGAACAGGCAGGAGACAAGCCCATGGCTGCAGTGATAATCACTGTGGGAGATGCTTCTGAGAAGCCTTTGCAGCAGGGAACACCTCAGTCACAAACACAGTGCTGTCACAGCACTCAGCATGCAGGGCAGGGCAGGAATTCACCAGCAGCAGGAGCAGCCCTTTGTGAGCATGTGGGAGAGTTGTTTACCTCCACCTCCTTCAGGAAAATGTTACAAGAGCTGCTAAGAACTGGCAAGGAAACACAAGTGAACTTCTTGACCCAAAGGAAATATTTTTTTGCAGAAGCAGAGGTTCTTTAACTGTCCTGTCTGCCACAGGGTCTGTGATGTTGTAAGTTTGACAACAAAGAATCTGCTCTTCTGATTCAAGATCTGTTCTAGATCTGATTTCAAGGAAGTCTGGATAACAAAGTTTGAGTGATCTGTTTGGTCAGTGTAAAACTGTGTAAAATTGTCTATAATTGTAAAACTAACTGTGTATGTGGATACTCCGTGTAAAAAGGATTTGTGTGCCAGGCTGGTCACTCCAGTGGCTGCCACTGGTATTTAGCAGGTCCCTGCAGAAGTGCAGTGTCCCCGGGCTGCAGCAGGGCTGTGTCCCCGGGCTGCAGCAGGGCTGTGTCCCTGCAGAAGTGCAGTGGCCCCGGGCTGCAGCAGGGCTGTGTCCCCGCAGAAGTGCATTGGCCCCGGGCTGCAGCAGGGCTGTGTCCCTGCAGAAGTGCAGTGGCCCCGGGCTGCAGCAGGGCTGTGTCCCTGCAGAAGTGCAGTGGCCCCGGGCTGCAGCAGGGCTGTGTCCCCGGGCTGCAGCAGGGCTGTGTCCCTGCAGAAGTGCAGTGTCCCCGGGCTGCAGCAGGGCCGTGTCCCCGGGCTGCAGCAGGGCTGTGTCCCTGCAGAAGTGCAGTGTCCCCGCAGAAGTGCAGTGGCCCCGGGCTGCAGCAGGGCTGTGTCCCTGCCTCGCTGGGAGCCACGGTGGTGCCCAGAGCAGGGACCTGGAGTGAGAACTTATTCCTCCAGGCACTGCAGGAGCCTGCTGTGCTCAGAGCCACTGGCCAGGGCTGCGGCTGAGCAGGGAGGGGACACAGCCCTGGCACCCGCACTGCCATCCTGCAAGGTTATCTCTCCAGTTCCCGTGCTTATCATTCAGATGTCTCTGCCAGTATTAAATGAAAAGCCATTTGATACCCTAGGCTTCTGGCTCAGTGTCCCTTAAGCAATTAGCCTATTAGTCTTTGAGTCATTAATATTCTCTGCTTTCACTCTGATGATCTCACTTCCTGCAAACAGGAACACTGAGAATGAATTAAAAAACCCAAACATAAATACTGCAGGTAAAAAGGTTGTTTTAATGATGTTTATTCTTTGATCACTACTCAGCAAAAGGAAGTTCAGAGTGGTTTGAGAGTTTTTGTAACATATATTTTATAAAGAATGTGATAACGAGTTGCCATGTGGAAATAGAAGTTAAACAAGATGCTAAAAGAAACAGACATGAGAAATAAATAGTGAATATTCAGGTATTGTAGATTCATCTCCAATTATATTAATGAGGTCTTTCATAATTTTTAGTGTTTTCCCCATTGCTGATCTCTGTGCTTTTCCTCGAGGGTTTTTTGTTACTTCATGGGTGATCATGCCTCTTGCAGATCAAAATCAATGAAACTTCAAGTGCTCTTCCAAGTCCTGTGCAAAAAAACCCCACCAGGATTCTCTGGTTTCTCTCATTTAGCCACTTCTAAGGGAAGATTCACTGAAGCAAAGACTGTGCAGCTGAGTCCTAAGAAAATTATTGCTCTTTCTCAGAGCTGTGGCAGGCCCATCCTGATTTCACAGCCAAAGTTACTGCTTAGGAACCATTCTCACGTGTGGCTGTGCTCCTTGAGTGCTGCCTGATAACAGTCCTGGGTGGATGCTGGCAGGTTGTCACTCCCATCCATCCCCATTATCAGCACCTCAAGGGGGTCACTGTACAGCAGCCTGTCCCTGCTCCCAGCAAGAGCCTGAAACTCAGGCTGATACAGCTCAAATGGATGAAAAAAAAATAATTTATATGTTTAAAATGTTCTTTTAAAATTTTACTAGAATTTGGCATGAATAATTCCATTTGTATAAAACTCTGCTGTGATCTGCAGTGTAAATATATACAATATTAATCTGACTTCTAATACTAGGAAAGTATTTGGAAAGATTGTAAGGATGTGAAAGGCATTAAAATTGTTACAGTTCTGTGCTGAACTGCACAGGCAGCTTGTGTTTTATATATATATATGTATATAAACCCTTGTGCTATAGAAAACTTTTCAGTAAGTTTTTTTTTAATAGATTGCTCAAGGCCTAGTGCTGTATTAGCAGAAATAAGGGAAACAAGAACAGGAGAGGAGAATACAATAGGGGACAGCAAGTGTGTTTAAAAAAGAAAAATTTTAAAAATCCCTCCTTTTTTGCCTCTGTCAACAGTGTCTTCAGTTAGAGGGAGGCATAAAAATTCACTCTCCAGCTACTCCATGCAGCATGTGGGCTGTGCTGTTGGGTGCTCTAAACTTCAGAGCCTCTGCTCAGGAAGTGATGCCCCACAAGCTCAGTAGTCAGTCTTGTCCAGAAGCTCAGAGTTTCTCCCATGAGCTGGACTACAAGGACAGAGCTAAAATTACTTTCTATTTATAAATTTCTCTGACAAGCATTGATCCCATGTCAAGTGACACTGTGAGAGTTTCAAAATGAGAGTTTGTCAATAGAGATCTTCTAACAGGACTTGGTTGCATGCACTGTTCTCAGTTTCACAGATTCCAGAGGAAAACCTAAAGCCCTCTGGATGGCCCCATCCCTCAGGGTGTCCCTGCACCCTCAGCTTGGTGTCACCTGAAGATGCTGAGGGTTCCCTCAGGGCTCTGTCTGTGTCAGATGCAGACATTCAATAACTCTGGGCCCAGCACAGACCCCAGGGGACACCACTGGCCACTGATGTCCATCAGCCTTTGGCCACAACACTGGCAGAAAACCATCCCAGAGTCCCAGGTGGCAGCCTGCAGCCTCTCCTCGTGCATGGGAGTCCCAGGGCTCTCTCTATAAATATCCAGGACCATATGTTCCTGCCCCTCTGAAACATCACTAAACTCTTTGCCCTTTGGGAAGGTGGGACAGGAGCACTGGAGTAAGGACATCAGAAAATCTCAGACAAGATGGTTTGGACAGTAATGTCTCTACTGTGTGTCTACCCAGCCCAACATCTGGCTCAGTATTCTTGCTTAATAATGCTTGTTATGGGCTGATTGATTCTGGGATCAAGTCGAGGAGGACATGAAACAGTATTTAAATCCAGATTTGGTGTTGCTGCCAGACCTGTGTTGCTGCAGGAGTGCCCAAACTGCTTTCTGGGCTCTCCTTTCCCTCAGAGGGCCCTGGGCAGCACCATCAATCCAGAACATGTTTCTGTCCTCTCTGGGCCAGAGGCTGGGGCTTTCATTCTGTTCTCAGGTAAGTTACAGCTGGTACCCCTGGTATTTTGGGGGAATTGTGACTAATTACGTAGTGACATATCACGAGCTGTAATCCCATGAAAATAATTATGAAAGAAGTATAAAGGAATGCAATACTGTTGTAAAAAGCTGAACAGAGTTAATGCTCCTAATCAAATAAAAATTAAAAATCTGAGTTATATGTGAGAAATCACCTGGTTTATAGCTGCAGGGCAAACCCTCTGTTAACCCAGTCTGCCTGTACTGGAAAGTAGATCTGTTTTCTGCCATTGGTGTCAGGAGCTTACTCCTCCAGGGAGGAGCTGAGTGGGTAAGGCACTGAGCAGGGTATAAATCCCAGGTGAGTCACTGGCTGCCTGTAGGAATTCGGGTCAGTGACTCTGCCTCGTGTCCTCTCCTTTGTAGGATGAGAGAATTGCATTTCCCCACTGCCCAGAAATGCTGAAGGACTCTCCAATAAGGTGAGCAGTAGGGTGGCAGGGACAGAAACCCGAGTGCTGTGAGACAAGGAGTTATTAGCAAGCAAAAGATTGTTTTCCTGGCCTTATCCTTTCAGAATCCTATTGTTTCACAAATGTGAAGTTTCCTTAATCCATATTAAAAAAATCCTCTCTGTACTCAGATCTTCTGAGCAGTACTTGAAGAAGTCATACTACAATTTCAGACTGTTCCTTGTATTTTTCCTTACCTCTGCCTGCCTTTCTCTGTCACTTAACTCTATCTGGTGCTACGTAAATATTTTCAGCTGGATCAATTGGAAAAAAAAAAATAAAAAAAGCCCTGAGGGAGCTCCCCTTCAAACTGTAATGGACCTCTTGACTTTGCCACTGAAGCTGGATCCATGGGTAAAGCATTAATGGAAATGGAAATATTCCAGGTTAAAAAAAAAAAAAAAAGAAAAATATTGGAATGTTTAAGTCTCAAGGACAAAGGGTCCCTCAGAAACAGCATTAAATTTTTGCTGGCAGCTGGCAGGAGGTTGCTGTTCAGAATAAGCAGGCATAGAAATGTAACTGCCCTGCAGAAATCATCTACTCAGAGCACTGCCCTGTACTGAGTATGAACCAACCTTGTCTCTGGTGTCAGCAGCCCTGGGTTTGTCCTTATCAGAAGAACTTAATCCTTTTTTTCAGTTATTGTTTTTAGAGAGGCAGCAGGGCTCAGAAGGAAGCTGGGGACAGCAGAGCTCTGGCAGCTCCCTGCAGTGCAGGGTCTGCTCCCAGAGCAGCTGTGACTGAGGCTGTGCCAAGGGCTTGTGCCAGAATAGGCTTCTTAAGCAGTTTATTTTATCAAAAATGTTGAGATGTGGTCTGCTGGCTACAGAAGGCATCTGGGAATGGAGAAGTGCTGGGCTTGGCTCATTCTGTGCATCAGTAAGCAGGGCAGTTATGACTCTGAAGTTAACTGGTTTCTATTGGCTTTTACTGGATTTGTGAATGAATATCTAAATACCCTGCACCAGTTAGTGTAAAATATAATAACTTATGCTTGTCTCCTGCAATATTGCAGGACTTTTATATGCAATTTTCTCAATCTGCTTTGAGATACTTTTGAATGTGTAATTATGTGTAATTATTATTCAGACCTATGAAGAGGTAGTGCAAGCCTCCACAATTCCCCAAAGAACAACATTTTATATCAAATTTAAATGGGTGACACTTAAATTGAAATGAAATAATGAAATAACAGAATAATGGAATTCTAGAACTTCAGGACACATTTCCATGTTGTTACGTGGTGTAATCTTCCCATCACCACGAGCCAAAGCAAAACCAAGTCAGTGAAAGCTTTGCCTGACATCCTTTGGCAGACTGAAAGGTAACTCATTTTCTGGCTGATTTGAATATGAAATTGAATTAGTGGAGCTAAAAATATTTCTGCAGTACTGCACTGGTGAAAAGCAATAAACCCTTTTATGCCAGATTATCTGCAGAAGAATGGACAGCAACCTCTGAGAAAATGATAACCCATTTTTTGCTGTTACCATGGCAATGCAGCTACAAACACTTGTGTTTGCACTGTACAATCCTCATGAAATACAGCTTGTCAGTCCTTTTTTTAAGCCATAAACCCTTTCAACTCCATGGATGCAGACCAGCTCCTAAGAAGGAGAGAGGAGAAAGGGACTGTTACACATGGGAGGTGTGCAGGTCCTCATCAGTCCTCAGAACACCACGGCAAGGCCCTGATGGAGGCCTCATTCTAACTTAAACATCTATTTGTTTATGCATTAATGTGTTTCTTGGGTGATTTTGTTTAGATTTTGTGCCTCTTAACCCCTCTGACTGCATTCCCAAAGTATGTGGGAGCTCACTCCCCTCACTGCATTACTTGCTGCTCTATGAGGAAAGGCAGGGCAGTCTCTAATCCATGCTTAAAATAAGATTGTTATTTTAAGCAACCTTTTCCTACCCCTTTTGAATCTTTGCATGCTTGAGGGATTCCCTTTGGAGTCCCAATAAATAAACCAGCAGGCTTTACTCTGTGTTTCTGTCACTGCTGAACGGGCAGTGAGGGCTGGAGCAAGATCCTGGGAAAATGCAGCAGTGAATTTAGTTATTCCCAAGAATGCTGGGGTCAGAATGCAAGAGTGTGGAGTTCAGCATTTCTCCTTTAGCCAAGGAAGAAAACCAAACTGTCAGTCCCAAACACAGGCATGTAGATGGTTTTAAACCGTTCATGTAAGTGAACCACACCTGAGAGCTGATTCTGATCCCCTCATTAAAAGGGGCCATGTTCCCCTGCTGCCACGTTTGCCTTCTGTTTTCCAGCAGCACACAGCAAATGTGCCTTTCATAACAAACCTGTGCACGTGGCAGCATTTCTGCAAATGTACAAAAAAAGGCTGAATTTAATGGGATTATTCATAAGCCTAAATTAATCATAGGTTTACAGCATCAAAGCCAATGTTCCTAATCCAAAGGGTTTACCCCAAGTAAATTTAAGACTGCACAGAGTAGATTTAGGATTGTGGGACAATCTCAGCTCATCTGAGTTTAATGATCTTGAAAATCAGGGTCTCCTGAATTACCTTGGGAAGGATCTGAAGAAAACTCATGTTCAGAAGTACTGGAGGGAAAACAGCACCTGGGTGTTCTCCATAATTGCAATTTCCAGTGTTGCTAAGGCACAATTTCCTGGAGACTGATGCCCCAAATCTTTGATAATCAGATGACACATTGCTGATCCAGGATGTGTCTAGCATAGAGCTGTCTACAAGTAAGGGAAACTTATCAAATACATTTATAATTCCTCTGTAAATGCATGACAGCTGGTCCAGGAACACGGAATTAAGCTGCCTTTCTTGTTAATTGCTGCTTAATAATTACAGCAGCTACTTGCCACGGGGATGTTTCTGTATTCTTGAGTTTGTGTATTTTTCTGCATTTCTGTGCTTATGGTCCACCCCACTTTTGTTTCTGCCAGTGGCAGCAAGGTCCTGCGGAAGCAGGGAAGAATTTGGGGGGTGGCTGGGGCAGATCTGTGCCATGTTTTCCGTGCCACCTCTGTGTCATTCTTAGCCTTTCAGGGACGTGTGATGACCGTACTGATCCCTCACTGGGGACAGCCTGGGGCTCCTGAGGCTCGGTGTTCCCTCTCAGGTGCCTCAGCCCCTGCGGCTGGAGGGGAGCGAAGCCCTGTGAGGACCAGCTCTGCAGGCAGCCCTGAAGGAGGGGTGCAGGAGAGAGAAGCTCAGCTGCTGGCCCCGAGGAGGGCTGCTCTGCTGAGGACGGGGCTGCAGGCACCCGGTACCGAACTGGTGTGGGTGTGGGCCGCGCCCTGGCCCGGGCTCACATCCCTTACCCGAGGCCTGGGCGGCAGCGTGGCTGCACCCACGGCGTGGAGCACTCCTGTGCTGCTGCAGGCAGCCCGGGGACAGAGCTCTCGGAAGCTGGATTTAGGGAAGTCCCCCTTCCCCTTTCCAGGGGAGGAGGGATCCATTTGGAGGCTGCAGCAGCTCCTTAACCTCCTCGTGAGGCAGGCTGGTGGGCCAGTGTGGAGGCTGTGAGTAAGGCCGGGCAGGGATGGTGTCAGGCTGACTCAGGGTGACCCGAGCTTGCCCGGGGAGGGCAGTCTCAGAGCCTGAGCTCCAGCGATTTGTCACTGGTGCCTCCTACCTGTCCCCCTGCCCTTCCAGCAGAAGGGAGCCCTTCCCTACCCCAAGTCCTCTGCAGCTCTCCTCCACTTCAGGACTTTGCTAGGTTACCTTGGTGCCTCCTCTCTACAAGTGCTCTCTGACTGGAGTTAGGAGTGTCAGCTGTGGGAGGGGATGGAGGGATTACTCTTATCTTGAAGGAGCCTGGAGGGGGGACAGTGATTTATCTCTGAATGTTCTTCCCTCCTACATTTCTGTCGAGCTGGTGATGCAGCTCTGTGTAATGATTCTGTGGTGACTAATACCTGAAAGCCACGGAAATTTCTCTGAACTCTTGAATGAGGGAAGATGGGCACTTCTGTTCTCACGAGGGAGGCAGGGGATGATTTGCTTTTGTATCAGAGGTGAGATTTCTATCAGGCTGCTGTGTCAGTACAAAAGTTACAGCAGCCAGGGGAGAGAAGTTTTGAGAGCCTGGTGTTTTTCCATCTGTTTACCCAAAACAGAGTTATCTGGATGATGTGTTTCACTGTTAAACTGCTCCTGGAACAAAGGCAATCAACTGAAGGACAGCTGTGTTTTACATATCAGAGGAGCAGTATTAGATTAGAAAACTGGAAAAATATTTCATTTGGAGCTTTCTTTTTGGTGTTTGTTGCTTAATTTGACACACATGTTCAGTATAGTTTAGCTCCAGCCCTCCCGTAACCTAGGAAACCAGCTGAGAGATTGGCCCTTGCTCCTGAGTGTTACTCTGACCTCAGCCTTTAACTAAATCATAAACAAGGATCTCAAGTGATGGCCATCAACTGGTTTTCCATCAGAAAAAACTCTTTTCCCAGTTCCATAAAAACACTTAAATTACTGTCTCAGCATTGGGATTTTTTTGAAGTGTTCTTCCCATTGTGGTGGTGAGCCTTGCATAGCATAGGAAAATGTAAAATTAAGTAAAAAAATACACTGAGGAGCAGTTCACAGACCAGCACTTTTAATTTATAACTAATTAATAGAAGTTTTCCATGCTCTTGCATAAAGAATATGGAGAGATGACCAGAGTGCTGTTGTAACAAAATGCAGTGCTGTACATTTAAACAGGGCACTGTGACCTGGGTTAGCTTCTTAAATGCTTAGATTACTCTGCCTTCCCAGTTCTTTCATTATTGTTTTTGCATTGTCTTGTCCTACTGTTATATCTTCAAGTTACTTTTCTCTGTATAAAATATCATTTGCAGAATGTCCAAGGAAGGTGAATCCACTACAGAGCCAGCTCCTTGCATCCCAAGCCAAAAGATTAATTCTTCAGGCAATATAGCATGTAATTAAAAACTTCTCAGGCTGGATATCCTGTTTTGGGGTGCAGACATTTGACCTTTTTAGTTCTCTTTTGCAATGTTTGACATTTATTATTTTGTAGGGTTTTTTTTAAAGGAAAGTAATTTTTTCTCTATTTTTGCTCCCTTTCCCTTCCTCTTTTCTTTCCCACTTATGTAAAATAATATGCAGTTTGTTGACACAATTCCAAATTACGGGTTTAAAAAAACCCAGATAGATTTATTTAATCCCCAGCCTATACGTCTATCTTTTAACTGCACTTTCCAAAACTTTTTATGGCTGTTGTTTTAGTATGGATTTAGTCTTTCAAGAAGCTCATGCAGCACAAAATGACTGCAGGCACTCAGAATGAACTTCAAAAAGCCCAGTCAGTGGTGGTGGGGCACTGTGTGGTGCACACGAAGCATCAGGCAGTGTTTCTCAAGGACAGCAATCTGCACATTCTCAGCTGTGCTTTATGATCTGCAGATTCAGAAAAATAATCTACTGGAATGAAAAGCTTCCTGGATTTTATTCACAAGAGAAGAGAGGGTAGGACTCATCAGGGCAGCATCATCTGGTGGGAGGAGCACTGGGATGCAGTGTGGTGTACAGCTCCATGCCTGGAGTCAGGAAAATCCTGGTGTTACTGAGATCACCGTGGAGTTCCACCCAGTGAGTGATGCTGAGGTTCTGTGGTTCTGCTGCTTCAGTAACCCCACGTCAGAGCTGAACCTGATGGGCAATTTTGCATCACATATGACTGAGGGGCCTGGTTTTCATACAAACCCCGGGAGTTCTGCGGTGTGACAGATGCTCTTTTGGGTGCTCTTGTTTCCCTGCTGTGTGTGAATTCAGTCATTCAGGTTTTTGTCACTGGAGCAGTGCAGGGAGTTCAGGAGTTTTTCTTTATGTGGTAGCAGCACCTAAGCAGTTCTCCAAACCTAGAGCCTTACTCTAAAAGAGACAGTACATCCTTGAGCCTCTAAAAACATTCCTTTGTTTAGTTCACGTGCTTGTCTGTGTTCTACAGGGTCTCAAAATAGAAAACTGACTTCTGTTTCCCAAGACTTAAGGTCTAGAATTGTTCCAACACTTCAGTGCAAACCAAGAGAGAACCACCCAGCTGTATCTTACCTTCTACAGATGAAGAAATAGGTTGTGTCCTTGAATGTCTCTGGAACATATGCTCTGAAGGGTGACTTGGAGCCCGTGGGAGGATTTTGTACCGTAACTCAGTGTTTGGTGTGAAGTGTCGTGGTTTAAGCCCAGCTGGCACCCACAGCTGCCTGCTCACTGCTCCCCTCACCCTCAGTGGGATGGGGAATGGAGCCAGGGAAAAACTGGGCTGAGATAGAGACAGATTAGTAGGCCAGGAAGTGAAGGGAAAATAATAATAATGATAAAACAATATACAAAATGAGCAATGCATAATACAATTGCTCACCACCAATGTCCAATCAGTCCCCAGGCAGAGATCAGCCCTCCCAGCCAACTCCCCCAGTTTGTGTGCTGAGCACGACGTTCTGGGGTCTGGAATATCCCTGTGGCCAGTTCAGGTCAGCTGTCCTGGCTCTGCTCCCTCCCAGCTCCCTGGCAGAGCACGGGAAACTGAAAAGTCCTTGGCTTGGCATAAGAACAACTTAGCACAACTAAAACATCAGCGTGTTTCCAACGTTGTTCTCTTACAGAATCCAAAACACAGCACTGGGCCACCTACTAGGAGGAAACTGAACTCTGTGCCAGCCCAAACCAGGACAAAGGGGTGTGAGTCAGTGGCACAGCTGGGCCAAAGGATGCTCCAGGCTGGAGGCTGCAGGCTGGCTCTGGTGGCACAGTAATTTATCTAAAACCCAGCAGGGTCCAGCATGACAGATCCTTTGTACAGACACACTTGTTTTCCCAGTGAGCACCTGCCTACCCTGAAAACATTAAATGCATTGTATTTAGAGGTGTTTTGTATGGCTCTTTGGTGGTTTTTTCAGGTCGAAAAGACAGAGCAGTGTGTTCCTTCCCATCATCACTGTGTTCAAGCTGAACCTGAATTCTCTGCCTGTTTAATGGTTTCTTTTTGTAAACTTATGTCCTTTCAGTTCTTAAATCTTGGGGCTGCCTTGGTTACCTTCTGTAAATGAGAGACTCCAGCAAGAGCATATTGATAGCACCTTTTCTCTGAGGCATCCAGGGGCCTTACTGTATTCCTTACCAGCCCCATCTTGGAGGCTCAAAGTTTCCAGCTCTTACAGCATTTGTCTTTCCCACTAACTCTTGCAGTATTTGTTGTCTTTCCCACTAACTCTTGCAGTATTTGTTGTCTTTCTCACTAACCTGTCTGCTGACAGTTTTGATTAGGCTGTGCTGGAACAGCAAGTTTTCCTGATTGCACAGAAAACCTTTAAATTGTAGCCTGAGGCTCTGGGCACAGGAGGTTCTTTCCAGTTATTGCTCTTTAAACCCTTTAGCTCAGCTGGAGATGTTTCTCACAGGCTGTGTCTTGTGCTTTGGAAAGGTGTGGAGAAGGTACAGACAGCTCCTTGCTGGTTTTGTTCTTAAACTGTCAGACAGAAAACTTGACTGAGAATTTGGGGGTCAAAGAACTTCCTATGGTTTCTGCTATGTTTGTATGTGTGATGTGTGGGAGGATCCCAGCAGTAAATAGAACAAATCTTCAGGCACCTGTGTGTGTGTCCTTGTGCCAGCAGAATCTCCTGGTGGCTCAGCAAAGGTACAGAAATGAAACAAAATACAGTGTTTAGTACAAATGATGGAAATGCAGGGCACAGACATTGGTGAGCCTCATCTCCATCTGTACCCCCCCAGAGGGGATGGAGTATTTCCTGCTGGATCCATGGGGTTTCCTTTTGCCTTCACTGAGATCAGTTATGGTACAAGAAGCCCAGCAACAGCTCAGACATGAGTTCAGGTCAAGGACTCTCACTCAGGGATGGCAATATTTCAAAAATTTCTGTTCTGAGTGAAACCCAATTCTGCCATTTCTCTAGTGAAAGTGAGAAGCAGCAGAACACCAAACAGATGTTCTGCCTTGAGTGTTGGTTTAACTCAGTGAGTTTCCCTGATGTGAACAATGTCCTTTCTTTCCATTCTATATTTTAACACTGTGCTCCTTACTCTTTCAAAATGAAACATACCTTGAAGTAAACAGTCCCATTTTTAACTCTTTGTGTGCATTAAACAGCTGCTAAATGGCTTTTGTGCTCCACAGGAGAGGCAGCTGTTTCTGTGGTCAGAACCTAGCACACTCTGCCTTTGCCTCTGTGCCAATGTAAGTGGGATTTCCTGCATGTCATGGAGAATTTCCATATGCTTGTGGCTTATGCAATCAGGATTTTCTAAATGCAAATTCAATGGTGTTGTTGGAATCATGTGGTTTGACATTGGTGGGGAATCCCAAAGGACCTGCCAGGACAAAAATGTGTCTCTTTATGAGGGACAGTGCAGGTTTTGCAGAACTGCTTTGAGGATTCAGCATGAAATAAATCACCTAACCCAACAGAGTGTATTTGCTCTGCTATGGAAGCAGAGACAGCCCGTGTGAGGGTCAGCACTGGGAACAGCAGCAAGGTTCAGCAAGTAGCTTTAAGAAAGCACTGTTGTATGAAATGTCAGTAATGCAGCACTGTGCACTGGATTCTGTGCATTAGAGCACTCAGTTTCTCTACCCATTTTCCCTTTGTTCTCAAGACTTTTTGTTCCAGATTGGAGCAAATGACAAATACCCATTAAAACTAATATAGCCTTCACACTATGAATCCCTCTGCTGCTGTGGTGGGAAGTGACTTTTTCCTGTCTTGCAAACATATGGAAATGCACAGCAAACCCTTTACAGGGTCTACAATTTAACAAATATTGCTGTCAAAAGCCACCTTCTGTGGCAAAAGAATACAAAACAGCATGACCAGTGCAAGCCAAAAGACTATATTGAGGAAAGCTTCACATTGAAGACAACTAAATATTTCAGACAGAAAGAAATTTCTCGTGATTAATCAAGGATATTATTCTCTGGCTTGCACCTCATTTCCATCAGTATAATAAACCAGAGCTCGTGGAGTTACTCCTGATTTATAACAAAGCAAGAGGACTAGAGTAAGTACCAAATAGGTCACATTCTCTGCTGATTGCTGCCTCACATCATGACTGCCTGACATCTCTGCTGGCTTTAAAATACTTTCTGTTTCATGTAGGAGCTTTTTATACCATTTGTTCTTGCTGTGTAGGGGAGAGGAAAATTAATTGCAGTCTAAATTAAATCCCTTTGGCATGCATTTAGATGTGACTAAGAGGACTTCTAAAAATATGTTAACTAACATACTTTGTTGGGGAAAAAAATAGAACATTTTAATATATGCTTGCAGGTAAAGGTGATCTACAGATTGAATGTGCCTTTTTGGGATCAGCTCAAGAAATTAGAGTATTATCTAGTCTGTCACCTCTGCAGTCTTTGACAATGTCCATCATGTGCTACCTAGGGTGGTATAAAACCACCTCTTGTCCTTTGTGGTCCAAACACATTCTTCTGTGTTGCAAACATTGACAAGTAAAACGTGGTGCACCTGATTTTGCTGCTCCCCGGCATTAGTAGACCACAAGCAGATACAGAGTTAATTTAATGGACCTTTCTGCTGGGAAGCTGACAAACCCCTCCAGTTTAACTCTCTGGGATGCCTGCAGCAGGTGAGTGACAAGCCCTTTGCTTGCTGTTTGGAGCTGGTGTGCTGGGGCACTGAGCACCAAGGGCCCCTCGGTGTTCACCACAGCTCCCGGGGATGAGGGGTCCCAGAGCAATGGAGCAGCTCAGGAAATGTGAGCACATGAACCAAGTGCAGGGTCCTGCACCCGGCCCGGGGCACCCCCATGTCACAGCAAGGTGGGGATGAAAGGGAGAAGGGCTTGGGGTGCTGCTGAGGGAGAAGCTCAGTGTGACCTGGTGATGTGCACCTGCAGCCTGGAGAGCCAACCTGCCCTGGGCTGGGCCCAGCGTGGGCAGCAGGGGAGGGGATTCTGCCCCTCTGCCCCTCAGGTGAGACCCCACCTGCAGAGCTGCCCCAGCCCTGGGCCACCACAGGAGGGACCTGGGGCTGCTGGATTGGCTCCAGAAGAAGGTTACAAGAATGGTCAGAGGGCTGGAGCACCTCTTTGCACAGAAAGGCTGATGAAGTTTGGCTTGTACAGCTTGGAGAAGAAAAAGCTCTGAGGAGACCTTATTGTGGCCTTCCAATACCTAAAGGAAGCTTGGAGAAGATGGGGACAGACTCTTTAGTAGGGCCTGTGGTGACAGGACAAAGGGCAATGGTTTCCAGCTAAAAGGTGGGGAGATTTTTCACAGTGGAGGTGGTGAAACAACAGAACAGTTGCCCAGAGAGGTGGTGGATGCCTCTTCCCTGAAACATTCATGGTCAGGCTGGACAGGGCTCTGAGAACTCTGATCTCACTGAAGATGTCCCTGGTCACTGCAGGACTCAGTGGCTTTTAAAGGTCCCTTCCAATCAAATCATTCCATGATTCCATGAATTCCTTTTATAGCAAAACTGAGACTTATCAAGAATTTGGCCCTTATTTACCATTCCATATCATCTGAATGCTTACATGAAGATAGATAATCTCCTTTCTGCTTCTGATTTATGTCCTGAAAATTTAGACTTATATTTTCCCCATTTTTTCTGACAAGCAGAATCAATTTAACATAAAGGCTTAAGTACAGCAGCAGCTTAAACCACCAGCCTAACGAGTTTAAAGTATCTCCCCTAAATGAAGGTCCTGAAATCACCCCCACTTCCACATTAAAACACTCTCTCCTTTTGACTTTACATTTGGCTAAGGAAAAACATTTGCTCTTCAAAAATATGTTGGGACGTTTATCTACAGAACTAATGATAGAACAGCCCATGTTTCTAAAATAGTCTCCTTTTAGCCTGCTTATCTCTTCCCTGACATTTCTTCCTGAGCATCAGTGAGCAGGCAGCTTTGTACTGACATCTGAGAGCAAGGCTCCAGCAGCAGTGTGCAAAAGGCTATGGAACAAGCAGTCACATGGTTTCTATATTTTCTCCCTTTGTTTACTGTGTTCATAATGCCAAATGGCAAATTAAAAGAATGCCCCAATCCCAAAGAGAAAGGCATGGTATTTCTCCTTCCCACATGGATGGATGTGATTATCTTTGAGGAGGGAAGGCATTTTATATTTGGGTTTTTTCCTAATATTCTGTTCTAGTCTTCTCTCTGGTAATGCAAATAATTTCTGAACTTATTAGTATTAAAATGATGTAATTTATATAAAGGGGATTATTATTGTGAAATGTTTGACTAAACTTACAAAGATTGATATGTGTGGTCTGCAAAAACTTTGAATGTAGGAGAAGACACAGGAATGTCCCTTTTGAGAAAGGAGCTGGGAGTTGCTGTTACTTTGCTAAGTTTTGTTAAGAGCTGCAGAGAAGAAAGACATCTTTTGGTAATATTGCCTGGTTTTATCTTTTACTGCTGTGGTTATGGTCACAGAATTCAAAAATTCTGGCTGCTCACCTTCATCTTTTCCAAATGCCAATTTTTAAAACGTGTTTTATTGTACATGTGGTGGTACTAGAGCAGTAGGAAAACTTGTCAGCTACTACTAATAAGTGGCATGTGATGTTTTAAGTCCAATTTGAAAAATATTTAAAATGCAGGGAAAAGAAACAGAATGAGGTGTGGAGAGAGATCTGAATCTGTCCCTCACCTCCCCCTCAGAAAAAGGTGATGGGAACACAAAATCAGGCTCCAGCTGAGACCTCCAGGTCCTGCCACTGCTGGTAGCAAAGTCTCAGGGACAGAAATCTGGAAGTGCCTGGGGCTACTTGGTTTTTCCATCCAGTGACCTCCAGGTGCTGCAGGTCTGACATAACAAACAAGCACATGACAAACACAAGAGAAAAGGGATATGGATAAAACCACATTTTTGATAGACATGGGTAAAGCATACACTGGTTGCAATAAGAATTTCTGGGGTTTTTTAAGCAGTATGACCTTAAGGATTTTGTCTATATTCAATAGTTTAAATAGTTCAGTATAGTTCAATAGTTTAGTTTCTGCAAAGTTTACAGAAATAGATGCATCTGAAAGTAATTTTAAGGAGAAGGCAAATTGGTATCAGTTTGTTATTTGAAGAGCTTCCACTAATATTTTCTGAGTAGCCTTTCAAGAAAGATCCAAAATATCTCTAGAAATACTTTTCCACATGCATTTAATATCTATTTCAGTGCAGAAAACTCAACTCTGCACTCACACTTGGACAGTTATGCAATCCAAACACACATTTAGCTCCTAAAAACATTTTAAAATTTAAAAATATGTACTTTAGTTTCAGTCTATGAAAAATAGCACAGTTATATTTTAATTATATTGTTTCCCAGAATTCAGAAGAGGACAGGTGGGGAAAATAACATAAGACTGGGAATAAAGTCCCAGCAAAGGTTACACAAACCTGGAAAGAGTTTTCAGGGCTATTGACTTTCTCAGCATTGACTTTAAGGGTCTGAGGAGCTGCTGCAAAGCACACCAGCAATAAAATGGCAGTGTTCTGTGCAAAGTCAATTTAAGTGCAGATTAATGAGTCACTGAAGCACCTAAGAAATGGCAGATGGTGCTTATGGCTGGGAAGGAGAATTTCCATTTGTTATTCTAGCAGAGGGAAGTTACTGAAGTCAAACTGGTGGTTAGGAATTAAAAGGCAAACAGAATCAATGGAATTTATTTTGTTTTCATTGTGGGCTACATGATAAGATTAAGCAGGAAGAGAAAATTTAAGTTCAGGGCACTTTGTTTTTTTGAATAATTGTGATGCCTTCTCCAAAATCTCCCTGTGCCTTATGAGACCCCAAGTACTCACTATACATTGTTTTCAAAATGTGTTTTAAGTGAGTGACTCCAGGCAACAGCATTCATCCTTACAAATGTAGGATATTGTGTTTGTTTTCCACCAGTCATTGTGCAAAGGTTATAAAGTACAGTAATTGTAGACCTCAAAACAGGCTGGGTGTGTAAAAATCTTCATTGAAAAATGTAGCTGCTGACTAAAAACTGAAAAATTACAGCTTCAAGTAGTAAAGAATATATTTGGAGACCCTCAGAGCCTTCTAGAAATTATTCTCTTATAGCTCTCCTCTCCTCTCCTCTCCTCTCCTCTCCTCTCCTCTCCTCCTTCCCTGTTATCCTCCTTTTTTTAATGCACAAGGATCAGGAACTCTTTTGATGTGGGAGAAGCAGGAACACTTTGGTGCTTTAAGGGTGCCTATTGCCTGTGAGGAACCCAGCTCATGCACTAGAAGAGAGCATGAACTGTGATTTCTTGGAGCTACCACAGCACCAAATTCAGGCCCAAGTTTTCAGGAGTTTTGTTTAAATTATTCTATGATAANCCTCTCCTCTCCTCTCCTCCTTCCCTGTTATCCTCCTTTTTTTAATGCACAAGGATCAGGAACTCTTTTGATGTGGGAGAAGCAGGAACACTTTGGTGCTTTAAGGGTGCCTATTGCCTGTGATTGCCTGTGAGGAACCCAGCTCATGCACTAGAAGAGAGCATGAACTGTGATTTCTTGGAGCTACCACAGCAACAAATTCAGGCCCAAGTTTTCAGGAGTTTTGTTTAAATTATTCTATGATAATTTTTTTTTTTTAAATTTTTGATGTTTATGTGTTTCTGTTGATATTTTTCTTGGAGGAAAAACATTTTCCATATACTCCTTTTAAGCATTGAGATAATTATTTTAGGTAAGTAAAGAGCAGACAAAGCTTTTCTTTTCACTGAACTTCTATTCTCAGTCTGTTTCTAAAAGGTTACCAGTATGCAAGATTCTTTGGATATAAAGCAAACAAGAGGCTGCTCAAGACAGAGATATTAAAATCAATATATTTTTATTTGATACTCGTGGCTTTTTCATGTATTTCCTGGACACCAGCCATAGGGACCTGGAAGAGGAGAAGGGGCTGGGAAGCTCCCAGCCAGCTGAGATTGGAAGTTTCTCTTCCTGCATTTGAAAGGTTTCCTGCCAGCAGCCCCAGACTGTGGAGTGCAGGTGAGCCAGCTTGGTCTGTTTGGCTCAGTCCTGGTTCACAGTGGTGTCATTTCATGGACTTGGGTGGTGCCACTGGACTGGACATGAGGGGAGTAGTCCTTGGTAGGAGCAGTAGGAATTGTGTAGCCCTGGGTGGGTCTGATGGCAGCATAAGGAGCACAGTGAGATTGATACCTTTCAGCTTCCTCCATAGTCTAATGAGATATACTGTTAATAACAGCANGCCACCATACCTTTCAGCTTCCTCCACATAGTCTAATGAGATATACTGTTAATAACAGCACAAAAGCCTGAAAGATAAATTATCTTCTTAATTCAGACAAAATCAATTGCAAATAACCAGAATGATATCTTCCCTCTCAGCAATGAAACCAATACCAAACTCATTCAGTGCCACAATGCCCTGAAAATTAGTCCTGTTCTGCTGAAGTTGATTGATAGGCATTAAAGCAGACCTTAGTCCTCCTTTCTCCTCTTTCTAATCAGAATAATTGCTTTTTTATTTCTACAGTGCCCCTAAGCACGCAACAGAAATGCTCCTACACAACAGAAATGTTTGCATAGGTTAAAAAATTAAACATAACTCTGTGTGTTTAATCTTCCCTTTAAATGTGACCCCAGTGGCTGAAATGGGGCTGTGCTTCAGGAAATGTCCAGACTGTTTCTGGCAGTGGAAAGGATAAGCTCTGACTGTCACAGAGGATTTAATCTTGAGTACTGCTGGACATTGGCAATGCCCACTGAATCACCTGCCTTCCAGAATGTCTTTGTGCCAGGTTTCTAATCACAGTTACCTGAACTCATCTGCTAACCTGGAGCAGCTTATAATGCTCAGCAATGAGCTCTGAACCTGTAATTGTGCATTTGGGTTTGGTCTGAGCCCCTCAGCTCTCCTCGGTGCCTGGGACAGGAACCACACACAGTCAAGTTCCTTGTTTTTAATAAACTCCACCTAGCAGGTTATTGTACTTAGAAATGGTCAGAATAAAAGCTGAGCAACAGATACCCCTGCACTTCTGAAACGTTTTGCCTGGGGATAAGTTTATGGTTGATGATCATCTGAATAATCACCATCAACCTTGAATCAGGTCTGAATAAAGTCTCAGGGTGATTAAGCAGACAGGCAGACACACAGGTGGCTGCTCAGGTGACAGCATTCTGCACTTTTAAAGGTCGTGTGGAAGAAATTCATCTCCTTCCCATCACTGCAGAAACACTTGCTTGTAAAATCCCCGACCATCAGAGGACACCAGGAAGCAGAGAACACTTCAGCTGGGAGACTGATAGGTGTTGCATCTCCATGATTTGGTTTTGATGTTTTCCACATGCAAAAAGCATGAAGGAAAACTCTGAATGGTGTCACAAACACATCATCCCAGTTAATAACAGAATGCCATCAGGACTCCTTGATACAAATACCACTTACACACTGCTATGACATTACTGGTAGGGTTGTGTACCAGTATAACATGTATTTCTCAGGTATGGGGTCCCTATTTGTATTAAAATGACCCACAGGAAAGACAGGATATCCCCCATGAACTGTAAGTAAGTTACCTCCTTTTATTGATTCCCTAGCTGAGTTAACAATTCTGTGCATAGTAAGCAATGGGAGAAAAGCTTAGGCCATTAGCACTCCTCTGAATGAAGGAAATAGGGGTTTAACCAAATCCAGGATAAAACTCTACATTGTATGTTTGTATGATGCCTGTCCAATGAAAAATGGGTCAAAACAGCACAGAAGTTTCACTGCCCAGAAAGAAAAATTTGGAAAATAACTTGTGTCTTTATGCTGTATTGTGAACCACGACGGAGAGGGAAAAGGAATATGAATAATTATGGGCTGCTCCTATTACTGCCTGTAAGGATGAAGAGACCTCAGAGGGGTGTTGTAAATCTTTCTGTAATATCCAGGAGGTGTGAAGAGCAAGGAAATGGAGGCTCTGCTCCTTTGGTGCTGATGTCACCAGTCAGGCAGACGTCAGTGCTGCAGGAAACACCAGTGACGTTTCCTGGGATGAATCTCCCCTCTTGGGAAGCGTGGTATCCAAGTGAGACAGAGCACAAACTCACTCCTGCAAAACCAGAGAGTGGCTGTGGTTCAGCATTCTGTCAGTGCACAGCTGTGAGATTTATCTGAGTCTTTGTAAGTCTGTGTTATGATCTCCTACAGTGTTATCACCTTATTGTCATTATTCTCTGCTTTCCTGGGACATTGCCTTTGTCATCCTGCACCCTTTTATATCTAATTATGGAACAAATGCAATAATAAGCTGGCTGTGGATAGATGTGTTAAAAGACTGTAACAATCCCAGTCATAGTCAGGTTTCTGTTCATGGTCCAATCTCCCAGAGCAGGTTCATTGTCTACTTTAGGGACAAAAACAGCTCACACCTTTTATGATCCAGGAAGAGTATCTGTGGTACAAAGGACTCTTTTGGTCCCCTGTTCCTCTTAGATCACAATGTTATGATTCAAATACCCCATTGTTATTACTGAGAAGGTGTGTCTTGTCTGATCACCCTGAATTTCTGCATATCTGTGTTTAGCTGGCCCTTGCTGAGGCCTCAGTTTGTTCAGAGAGGCTGGAACTAAGCCTAAACCTGTGCCTGCTCTTTCCCCACTGTCACTGGCGTGGCTCAGTCAGCATCACGTGCAGTGCTGGCACCCTGCAGCCTTGCCACGCGTGGGTCTGGCTGGCAGTGGGGTGAGGAGGGACAGGGGTGACCTGCACAAATGGGATTTCCCACAGAGATTGCCTCCAGCTGAGGGACAGCACGCCCAGGCCTCCCTTCCTCTGCCCCTCTTCTACCTGCAGGCAGCAGCACCTCCCTCCAGTCCTCTGCTCCCCTGCTGCTCGAGACTCACTTTGCATGGAAATATAGAAGAGAACTACAGGAGGGGTCCCTCTGTGCTCTGTTCTGATCTCACTCACTGTGAGTTCAGCTCAGTAGAATAACTCTTGATTCAGGCCATGATTCACCCACTTTCTTGAGCAGACATCCAGTTTTAGGCACATGAATAAGGCAACTACTCATAGGAGGATGACAGCCCTGTAGTGGGTTTTTTTATTGGAGGGGACTTTCCATCTTTAGAATGGAGCATAGCTGGGATCATAAATCTGCACTTAACACTAAAAGCTTATTTCCATATTTTAATGCTGATAAAATAAGTTGAAAAAACGAATGCTGTTTTATTTCTTGTCAGTGACAAGACCACACCTATTATAATATTCTACTGCTTCTCTTAACAGGGACTTCTGTTGAAGTTCCTCCCTGGGAGGGTGGGCAGGCCCTGGCACAGGGTGCCCAGAGCAGCTGGGGCTGCCCCTGGATCCCTGGCAGTGCCCAAGGCCAGGCTGGACACTGGGGCTGGAGCAGCCTGGGACAGTGGAAGGTGTCCCTGCCATGGCAGGGGTGGCACTGGGTGGGATTTAAGGTTTCTTCCAACCCAACCCATTCTGGGATTTTGTGATTGTTTGATTTTATGCTTCATGTGGAGTCCTACAGTGTCTACTCTATGGAATCCTAAGGTGTGTGTCACAGCAAAGTTATTAATAGAAGCAAACTGCTTCTATCTTCAGGTATGGAAAGGAAATGGTCGATAAGTGGGCAGTAAATTTTATTTTAGATGCTCTGAAACGAAATGAAACAAAAGAACATAACTAGAAAACTTTTTACTCTATTTTACTCTTCTGGTTTGCTTAGAAACAACTAAAAAAAATCAAAATACATTAATGAAGTAAGATGCAAATAATATGTTAAAATTGTATTAAAATACACAGAGTTGCCCCTATGAAATAATAAATGAACTAGAAAAATACAGCACCTAAACAAGAAATAGAGAGGATTCCTGCTTACTCCCCTGGCAGTGAACACGTCTAGTGGTAACTATGCTCATTAAATTTACTCTTGGTAAATTCAATCAAAAGAAAGAGTAAAGGACAGACACACTGACTTCCTTTTAGAAGGCCTAACTCAAACCTACCATGGTTCTGAATTATTTTTTCATTTACAGCTTCAAAGAAAATGTTGGTTTTTTTAAGGGTCAGAGTTTTAGCTAAGAAAAGCAATTACCCTTGAGCAGCCCTAAAAAGGGGTGTCTGCCAGGGGAGGCATTTATCAGGGATCTCAGCTGACACCTGCTCATTACAGAGGGGGCTGAGCTCCCCAGTGCCCTTGGTGCTGTGCTGGGACCTCACTGGAACATTTTTCCATAACTGAGGCTGACAATGGTTCTGTTGGCACAGCCACACACCTGGCCTGACATTTCAGTAGCCCCAGGAAAGGGATTTCAGGGAGAAATAAAAGCTCATTCATACCAGAAAATTGGAAGTGGCAATTTGATCAGAATGGAACATTAAAGAAGAATATTTATTGTAAATACTATTTATACTATTTTTAAAATTAAATGGATGATTATTAGAGTTGTGTGGAAATGCTTATGTTTACTGAAAGTGAATGGTCAAACAACAGTATGTGGAAAAATTATTTTTAAAGCCAGATGTGCCTACTGTCTGGCTCAGTGTCAGAAAACTGGCTTAATTGCATCCCTGGTATAAACTAAATTAAAAGAATTGAATAAATTTAATTGACCATTCCCATGATATAAAGCCACAAAATCCAACAATGGATGAATGCTTTTCATTTCTTCTGTTTTCATGTAAATATTGGGCACTATTTTAATTTGTCAGTATTATCCTGATGTCTTTTACATAAATTATTCTGAGATAAAAATATTGGTTTACACAAGAAGAAGAGCAATAGCACAGTAGCTCAGTCGTTGGAGCAGCAGCTCTGCAAATAGATGTGCACAAATTACTTTGAATTTTAGTCAAGTATCATCAAGCACAAGGCCAAAAGTCAGCAAATCAGGGAAGGAGCAATACCAAAACTGGCTTTAGTAAAGCTGAAATCAGTTTCAGTCCTGATCCACTCTTTAACCCACCCCAGCCTGTGCAGGAGAGCTGTCAGCAGTGAAGGCTGTGAGGGGAGAGCTTTGGGACACTGCTGTGGATCTCTGAAATGTTGCTCACAGTCAAGGGTGGCACCTCCCAGGTGAGGAGCATCCAGGTCGTATTTCAGCCCTGATTTGATTCCTGTGCCTTGAGCAGGCTCAGCCAGGGGTGTGGGGAGCAGGACGTGCTCCTGCTGGCAAAGAGGTGGGGGAGAGGGCTGGGGCAGGTCAGCTCCTCAAAAACCCCAGCAGATGTTTAATCTCTTAAATTAAAACTGTTCCTCTGAACTCAACAAAGCTCTTCTGCAGCAGACAGTGGGGTGGAAGCTTTTGCCTTTGGAGGACTCTGACCTCTGCTCTATTTTTAATCAAATAGAGTGAAAGACCTGTCCACGGTTTTGTTGCTGTTAATTGCCTCCCAGACATAGAAACATACTTTTGCTTTTAGTCATTCAAATATTTGAGATGTTGAAAACAAAAATAATCAGGAAACCTTTGCTGGGTTCATTTTCCTAATTTCTCTGTCTGAATGCATCCATCTGTCAAAACATTCCTGTGCAAAACACGTAACATGAGGTACAGGTTTCAAATTCTTTCTGTGCACAGCTTGCCATTTTGTCCAAAACACCCTTGAAAATAGAAGTATTTTTTCCATTTGTACTGACTGCATCTTTGCTGAGAGGAAATGCAGCTACAGTGAGGTCTGAGGGAAAGCTCAGTGTCTTCACCCAGGTGATGTTTACACATTGCATTTGCCAGCCTCAGCAGGAAACCATTGTCCTCCCACTCAGTTCTTGGGGACATTCAGCTTTTTTCTCATTCCCAGCCCCCCAAAGTGTTCTCTGTTTGCATTAGAGAACTGGAGCAATCTCATCAGGCAATGATTCTGGAAGTTAAAGCAGCTGGATCCAGAACCATCCACTCTCCAAGATGCCCTTGGGATGGGTCTGAATTGTGAAAGGAAAGGGAAAAAACTGTAACATTCACCTTTAAGGGTCAGAACGTTCCTCATCAGTGGAGGAATTGTTTGGCTTTGGGTTTGATCAGTTTGGAGAACTCTCTTGGCTTGCTCACATCTTTGCCCCAGTGTGGCTGTGTCTCCCAGAAACTGCCCTGCAATTATTTTGTTTTCAAAAGCCAAATGTACCACTCATTTTCACGAGCGATGAAGACCCTCTCACAAAACCAAGTTCTATTTTTGTTTTCCCCATAGTGCAGCAAGAACACAATTCTGAACTGACAGCCTTTGAAACATTAATTCAGTTTTACACGTGCAATGTACTCTGCTGACAGGATGCAAGTGCTGGTGCTTCCAAAGGCAGGGCCTGAATCTGCTGACTCTCCAGAAAAGAGCAGGATCTGTCCTGTGATCCTAATAACATTATTTGCATAAATAGTACTGGGTTGAATAAGGGATTAGGAAGCTGTGTGTTCATTTCACAGCAGAGGTGCTGTGCCTTCTCTGCCATCCAGGTGGGGACAGGAGTATTGGGAATTTCAGCTCGGGATTTCCTTACTGTTCATCCTTGTGGAAATGACAAAAAACATTAAAATGCAGTCAGTGTTTTCTGTCCATTATTCACCAAGTGACCTTAATAAGCATTTCCAATATCATGTAAAACCTTGCAGAGATTTGAATGGTTTGGGCAGTTTTTCTCACAGAAATACAGCACAATTCAAGGAAGAGTGCAGAAAACTGCGTAAACTGCATCTCTTGGGTTAACCAACCCCATCAAGGATTTATTTCCTGAAATGGATGGATTTTGCTGGATTATGTTAGTACCAGGTGGAGTTTTAATTAAACCTCTATCCTGCTGTTTGGAAACAAAGCTTTACAATCAGTGAACTAAAAATAGCTTTCTTGGGGGAAACAGGGAGGGGAGAGTAGGACGGATGGAGGTGATGCTCTGAGATGCAGAAGTTTCCCACCACGGCATGGAACAGCAGACTCCTCCTTGAGCACTTTGGAGACTTCACTTGGTCTTCTTCAGGCTCAGCTCCTCGTTGAAGTCAGCAATCCTTGTGCTGCTTCCTGAGGCAGCTCGGAGACCAGGAGCTGGTGCAGGTGATGCTTTTACTCCTCCTCTGGTGGTCCTTCCTTCTTCTGCCCCAGCCCGAGGAGGCCTGGATTTGGCTGTGCAGTTTGGGCACCAGGGGTGACCCAGGGTGCCCAAAGCACCTGGGCCTGCAGGATCCCTGTGCCCTGGGTATCCTCTCCATCCTCCAGCTGCAGCTCCAGCAGGGAGCCCAGGGCTGGTTTGCACCACAAACCCTCCAGCTCTGCCCTGGAATGGAAATCAGGCTGCACACAGAGTGCTGGATCCCTGGTCACTGAGAATTTCAGCTCTCTGTGCTGAAGGACACTGACCCCCAGAAAAGCACTGCATTGACCTGAGCCCGTGGAGAAGGCTTCCAAAATTGAGTGATAGCACTGGCATTATGGGTGTGTAAATTAAATAGAAGTGTGTGATATCACAGGGTGAAAAACTGAGGGTTTAAGGTTTTAGAATAATATAATATATATAAGGCAAGATGGAGGTTTTAGGGTGTAGGCTGGTCCTTCTTTTTCACCTCTTTCTCCATGGGTTTGGGTGGTATTTTGTAATTGGACAGAAAAGCCCACATTGTGGACCACAAGTTCTTGGTTATTGGGTTTGAAATGGAAATAATTGAGGTGTCACTTCTTAATTGGATAGTTTGTGCTTAAAAGACCTTGTAGAGAAGGAGATAGATCACCATTTTTCACTTTGTTAGCTAGAACTCACAGCTGGTGAGACTGTACCATGGATAAGAATTAATAAACATCTGAGTTTCTACAAGAAACTCTGTCTCTCGTGCCTTTAATCCCTACTCTAACAAGAGAAAAAGAAAATAAAACCCTGACAGCAGAGTTCATGACAGTGCTTTCCTTTTTGCTCTGTATTTTGTGTGTCTCCTGTGGGTGCCAGAACAGGGTTGGTCTGACCGTGACACCCAAATTAAAATCCTAGAAAGCTCAAAGCAAAATAAATGTCATTTTACAGAAATACTTCATTTTTGATACTTACCCTACTCAGCACAAAACTGAAAATTTAGACTACTTGAATGCTTAAAAGCTTTTAAATGAAAAGAAAGCTACAAAATACTGAAATGGTTTTTGTAATGACTATACATTTATTAATGAGAGTACTAAAAGTCTTTGTCCAGCCAAGGATGACCTGAAGTTACCACCCAAAATACTAATTTGCCTTTACAATATTCACAGCATCCAAACTCCTGTCAAAATTTGCCTGTGGTTTGTTCTTTCAGACCTGACATCTGCTCGTCATCAGACTCCTCAGATGAACACTGTATTAGCAGTAGTCATTCAAAAAGAAATGAAAAAGCAGAAAAGCAGGGAAAACACTCAACTGCAGGGCTCACTTCAAAGTCTGGAGATGTCCTCACTCACACTGGAGGTGAGAGCAGGGGGAATTTAAAGGCGTTGCAATCCAAGCCAGCAAAAAAAGAGAAAGTCACCCAAGTCACAATTTTTGTGGTTAAAATGCAATGCTCCTTAATCCATCTTACCCCTGAAGGGCAGAACGTTACTTTGGGACTGAAATAATAAAGATTTGTTCATTAATTATTTACTCACTAATTAAAAACGAACCAATTGCTAGCCAAGCCAAGATCTGTAAAATTTAAATAAGAATTTAGTTTACTACTGATTTTCTGAAGGCTGAGTATGAAACTGTTGGTTAAAAAGCTGCTAACACCTTTTTATATCTATCTATCTATCACTAATACCTTTATATATATATATATATCGTAAATGTATTTTTAAATATAATGTACTGTTTTCTAAAACCCCTGAAACCTTCCTAGCCAGAGCTGGACATTCTGGTAATGAAACCCCTGGGAAGGTAGGAGGTACAGAGGTGTTTATTTGCTGCCCAAATCTTTGTGCTTGAAGCCTTGGCTGTTCAGGAGTTTTGCTCTGGCACTTGGCCAGCTCAGCCTTTGGATAAATGTCGTGGAGGATGCAGGGATCCCACAGCTCTGCAGGGTCCTGAAAACCCAACACTGCACATGAGACAGATGTGCAGGAGGCATCATTTGCTCACTCAGTGCTGTCTGCTGCCTTATTTTTGTGCTTATTTATTTCTGTGCTATAACTTAGACCTCCACTGTTATTTTTTTTAATTACTACTTAAGAAGAAAAAAGGAAGAAAACCAGTTCAGCAGAAATGACCACACGTAGGTGCATTTGTTGTGTATTTATCACACATATGGGTTGAGGGTCTTTATTTGCACAAGTGAAAGCTCATTATTGTTAATGACCAAAAGGTAGATTGGAACAGCCTGGTCTTGTAGTTTCCATTTTCTCTACTTCTGTGCAGTTACTACAGACTTAGATCTGCTGCAGAGTATCAAGAAAAACACAGAAAATATTTATTACTGATGAAAACTAAGAGTTCTGTGTTTTCTATAACATAGGGGTTTTTTTTTTTTACTTTAATGGGCTACTAAAATGCTGTAGACTGTGCATTGTAAACCCTGCACAGAAATGTCGATTTTTTTGAATAAAATGCTTTTATTAGTGCCTTTCAAAACCATGCAAACTTTACAATTGCTCATATCATTCACCTTACTTGTTTTCTCTGAGATTTCATGTCTTAGACTTCTAAGAAGATTTTCTATATGGGATTGGGCAGGAAGGATAGAGATCCAAGAATTCATGAGTAGTGAGAGGGCAGAAGAGCATACACAACAATATTCAATAACCAAAACTATTTCCATTGAAAAAATGGCTGGAGGGTAAAAACGAGAGGTGGCTGTTGGATTCCAAAAGCTTTTCTTTCTTTTCTCCCTACACAGATTAGCTGAAAATCTTGCATTCCTTTTGCCTCACAAATGCAACCACAGCCCTGGCGTTCAGGAAGAGAGTAATTTAATTTGCTGTGCTGCCTTACTCAGGGATTAAGTGCAGCAAAACCTGGCCTTTTTTACCCAGACAAAGCAGCGAGCTGGGGGCCCAGGTCCTGTTAGAGCTGATGGCTCCCAGGGAGCCGTGCAGCAGCAGAGCAGTGCAAGGGTGACAATGTGCTGCCACGGAGGCTGCAGAGATAAAGCTGCAGCTGGCATGAGAAGCATGTGACAAAGGTGCCCCACAAAGAGATACCCAAAGCTGAAAAGTCTGGGAGAAAGTTGTTCAGCACCTGGCTGGTGGCCACAGCTCCATGCCATCCTTGTTTCCACTGAGGGACAGTGGTGGACTCTCCTCTCTGAATTCCAGGGGCAGGCCTGGAAGGAAATGCATGGGTTTGAAGCTCCCTGTGTGTGTGAGTCCAGTCAGGCATCCCTGACCTGCAGGAGTGTGGAGGTCTTATCTTCTTTTTCTTCTTGTTAGAGTCGGGATTAAAGACAAGAGACGCAGTTGTTTATTAACAGCTCAGATGTTTATTAATTCTTATCCATGTTACAATCTCACGAGCTGTGAGTTCAGCTAACAAAGCCAAAAATGGCCTCTGTCTTCTTCCTCCCAAGGTCTTTTAAGCACAAACTATCCAATTAAGAAGTGACACCTCAATTATTTCCATTTCCAACCCAATAACTAAAACCTCGAAGCCCACACTGCGGCCTTGCTTGTCCATTTACAAAATGCCACCCCAAAGGCAGAAGAAGAAGCTGAAGAAGAAGAACTGGCCAATGCCCAAAAACCTCCATCTTGCCTTATATGTATTGTATTATTCTAAACACTTAAACCCTAAGTTTTTCACCCTGTGATATCACACACTTCTATTCAAACTCCACACCCACAATCCCAGTGCCATCACTCAATTTTGGAAGCTTCTCCACGGCCTCAGGTCAGTGCAGTGCTTTCCTGAGGGGCAGTGCCCTGAGCACAGAAAGCCCAAAATTCTCAGAGAAGGTGCAAGGGCTCCAACACAGGAGGAATGAACAGGGCAGGACCTCCTGCAGGTCCCAGGGCAGGGCCAGGTGCCCTCAGCCGTGGTGGCCCAGCAGCTGCAGTGAGTCCTTGCCACCAGCCATGCAGAGTTTGCCCTTGTGGAGCACTCCCAGCCCTGCTGCTGGCTTTGGGGTGAGTCCAACACGCCTTGCAGGCAGCCCAGAGACACCCAAGCAAGAGAGGCACTTTTGCCCCTGGGGCAGGGCCATCTCCAGCCTTGCTGGGGCCAGCACTCCCCTGGGGAATGTGGGAGCCCAGCCCTGCTCAGGGCAGTGCTGCATTCCTGGGCAGGGCTGTGCTGCCCACCTGCAGCTCCTGACCAAAGTTACTGTCCCTCTGCCAAGGCATCTCCTCAACTGGAAACTGTCATTGCCAAAGAAAGGGTCACAGCCTTCAGTGGGACAGCAAGCCCAACAGTGCCACAATAATTTATGCTAAATAATTTATGCTAATAAGGTGAGGCTGGTGGAAGTGGGACTTACTGCCAGGAACAAGCTGAGGAGATTTTCCTGGGTCTTACTGAACTGATCTGGGCAGGAGCACTTGTGGTCCAAATCCTCTCCTTTCCCCATCCCTGTGTAAAAACTTACTGAGGCTTTTTTAGGAGGGTGGGAAAATTAGTATTTTCAAACATGTTCTATTTATCTGTCTCTGAGCACTAAATTGTAATTCACGTTAGTATTGTCTTCATTTCCTGTAATAAATATGGGAATTATTAGAAAAAAACAAAGATCTTTAGGCTCCTAATTGGTATCCAATGATTCATTCAGCAGCACATTTATAAATGGGAGAAAAGGCGAGGGGGAGAAGTCAGCAAGAGAGAGGAAAGTCTTCAAGACACAAAACTGCCATTTTAACCACTGGCCAGAACATTTCTGTGGTCATTAACTGATACTATTCTGATGGTAAAGTAAATTTTTTAGCCTGCTTCCTACCTTCTAGTGCAGGACATTTAGTACATTTTTAAGTTAAACAATGTTGTTCCCTCTTGAATCCTGAACACTGACAACAGAAACATTATTTGCAGACATGCAATTGGGATTTGTTCTCTCTTTTACTTCTCTGTTCAACATCCATGGCACAGAGCACAAGGACAGTGGATGTAATTTACTATTTCAATTTTTAGAGATTCGTATCTTCAGTAGTGTTGGTGTTCAGGTGTTCCCTTGTGCAGAGAGGGAGTCCAGGTGTCCATTACAATGCCAGAGGTCTTGTGGTAAATTATGAGTTAAAGGAACCTCCTGGAATGCACAGGCATCCCTTTTGATGGCAGCTGCAGATTCATTCAGGTCTCTGTGATGTACTTGAAATTAAACCTGTCCTGTCTTTCAATAAAATTAAAAGACCTTAAGTAAATTTCAGCATGATATAAGTAAGTATTAACTTTTTTTAGACTACATCTTACCAGTTTTCTGTCATACCCTGCATTCTTAATCACTGTCAACTCACTGTATTTTCCTTCTCAGTGAGGAACGGTGATGTTATGCAATGTTACTATGTAGATCATGCTCTGGTTTTTCTACTCCTATTTTGAGAAAATGCTTCTGAGTAAAACTTCATTTTTGGCCAAGTCTTCCCCAGCAGATAACATTTCATCTATATTTATGTGACATGATTTTATGCTTCGTGGTTTTGGCAAGTGGAGGAATGATATTTTTCATATGGTGAAGAATGTACAGAGTCTAATTTAGCACAACAAGCACAGAGAGTTTGATTTGTTTTCCTAATATGTGTGTCACATATAAAAGGCAACATCCTTGCACTGTGGTTGTTAATAACTGCTTGTTCCAAATGGATTTGTGCCAGCACAGAATCCACCACCACAATTAGCAGTAGTAGGAACCTCAGCTGGCAGCAGCAGAGAAAGCAGCAAAGATTAAATGACTGTGTGAACTGTCTCTCCAAATTAAAGCTGATGTGCACTGGCAAAAAGTAAGAAAACTCACATGTTACCCCTTATACTCTGTTCTATTTGGGTAATAATTAGAGAACATGTTGCTGTCTGGGGGTCACATGACAGATTCACCCCTATTTTTCACAATGACAAGAATCTGAGTAACCACACCAGTAGAACGTCTCAAATTACAAAAATTTATAATGACTTTCAAATGATTGAGGATACAGATAACCTTTTGAAGAAAGTTGATTTTTAGAGACATTTGTCATCCTGTTACTGGTTTTTATCTAGTGCTGCATATATACTTCCAAAAAGTCTGCTTGGAAATTCCACTAAACTACATCCAATACATTTTTTTTTTTCTGGGCAGAATATCTTCCAGGAGCTTCAAAATCTCTGCAAAATTGTCCTCATGATAATACTTCTACAGCACAGAATACAATCTTGGTCTAGAGCAGATTATTGTCAGAGCTGCAGTAACAACAAACCTTCCCCTTCTCAAGAGCCATGGCTGAATTATGCTAATACCTGTACAAACAAATGAATGAAAAAAAAATTAGTGCAATGAGGATTTGAATGAGTGTTTTATTGTACAATATTAACTGATAGGAAACATTCTGGATTAGCCCATGTTTCTTTAGAGTGATTCATAGTTTATTGTCTCACACTGTCCTATATGACATACATCCAAAATACAAATTCTTTTCTACAGTTTAAAAGAACCACTAGGAACGTGCTAGAGCTCCTCAGAAATGTCTTAGGCTTAAGAATTGGCCCAGACTGACCTTTGAGCTCATGAACAGTAAAACCCATCTGATTTATATGTCAGTGTGCAAAAATCCCAGCTGGTAACCACAGCCTTGAGGAGGTTTTGCAGCTGCAGTGATGCAACACATCACTGCCACTTTGTGAAATGCCCAGTCTTACACTCTGGGTGTGCCCATTCCCATTCCTGGTATTTCTTATGGACAGGATTTCATCCCATAAATCAATCAGACAGCTCAGTCCTTCCCTGGTCACTGTGAAAGCAAAGGGCAAGCAGGAGACTGAGGCTTTGCCAACAGGGAACACGAAGCAGTTTTGTCATTAACCTTGGCATGTACCTGAATGGGGATGTGCCAAATTTGGACACTCTTGCTGCAGAATTTTCAGGATTAGAGCAGTTGCTTTGGTGTTGACATTAAAACTCCCATGTACAGAGATGCCTGGTGCCATACACTGGTCAGATGTCCCATAATGGATAATTATAATATATAATAGATAATGACAGCTATGTAACACAAAATAGCTTGCCAGGAAGCAAGGCTCGTGGAAAAATAAAGCCAAGTCCAATTAAAGTGTCTGCTCAGGTAAATGTTAGCTTTGACTGCAGGACAGAATCATTCTGGTTAGACCACTCAGAACACAAAGGCAACACTTCACAAGAAATGTGACCTGTTAGCAGCAACAGAAGCTAAACAGGGCATGAAAGCAGCCAGGCCCAGGAGCAGCACAGCAGGAGATGCTCATCTGCTAATTCTGCATTCCCCTGGGAATTCCTGCTCTGCTCCCTGAGCAGGGCCTGAGCACTGGGGTAACTCCATGGAGAGTTGTTTGCCCCAGCTCTGGAACCCCAGTGCAAGGTGTGAGACCTGAAGAAGCCTCCCAGAGCTTTGGGAAAGCCCAGCCTCTCTAAAACCATGGACAAACTGGGCTCTCAGGCAGCTGGAACAATCTCTTAATAGAATGAACTCGGGCAGGGAGAGTGGAAAGAGGCAGAGGAATGTGTGTTTTATGGGTTTTGAGAACAGGGTTTATGGATTATTTTTAAGAGAATGTGTCCTGTGAAGAGGAATTTATAAAGAAAATGCCGTAAGTCCCAGTTCTTGCACTGCAACATGTTTGGTTTTAACTTCATTAATAGCAAACAGGGAAAAATAATGGAAAAACACCTATTATAACACACTAAATTGCCACAAAACCAGCACTGAAGGCCACTGTACACAACTGAATCCTACAATTCCTTCAAACACCCTTGCCAGGCTGCTTTGAACTTCTGGAAACCACTGGAAGCTATCTGCAGGAATGGGAGTAGATTGGACAATTATACTGCTGCCAAAAAGGAAAAAAACAACCTCCTGCATTTGCTTATTGGCTGTAACACAAGACCTTCAAGCCAGGAGAGGACTTCAAACATTACAGGGCTCAATTTATCAATACAAGCACAACACAGCAATCTCACTGAAGGCAATACATAAAGCCCTGCTCCTTCCAGAGCTGATGAGAACCAGGTTGAGGATGAACAATAATAGGAAGGGTCAGGGGCTCCCTTCCCAAGAAGAGCTGTTGGAGTGTTCTTAAAAGCAGGGTTTACTTCTTAAAGAAACTCTCTGTTAAAGAAAAGGACAGAGGATTTTCCCAATTCATCTTGTTCCAGAACTTTATCACATGTAAATATTCAGTCTGTGTATAATACCTTGTACAGTGGAAAAAGGTCAGTATAAAAATACTGCTCTCTCATTCTTTATCCACACTATGAGAAAAGCACGGTTTATTATAACAGGAAATAATATTTTATTATAAAATCTGCATGTAAACAAGTAACCAATTAATTGAATAACAGTTAATGGAAGTGCAAATTAACTTCATAAAATGATATCTGTTCTGTATTTAAATATATATATAATTTGTTTTCTCCCATTCTACTGTGGTTCTACTCCACCCTCCCCACATTTAAGTTTAAAAAGATTTATCATTGCTTGCTTTATACTAAAAAGAGTGTACGAGCCTGCGTACAAGTTTAAGTTTTGCTCTGCAAACGAGACAAGTCTATGGTGATAGTTTTCCTTTCTTATCTTTGCACCTCTGGTATCCACAAGACAAGAAGATATAGGACATATGTACACAGTGGGCATGTCAAGCCTCCTATTTCAAGTTAGTTCATTTACTTGCACACACTGAAACTTAAACCACTTATCAACGAAGCACTGTAGTGTGACTTCCAGGCTTGCTTGAGCACCTTAAGGCATTAACGAGAGTCCCAGTGGAGCAGCCGTGGCTGTGATCACCACGAGGATCACCCGTGGTGACTCCTCTGAGCAGTCACCGCTCGTCCGCGCCGCGCGCGGCACCTGCCCTGCCGCAAGCCCCTATAGCACAGACAGGTCGTGGCAAGACTTGGATTTTGCTTTGAAGGCCATCTTCTTATTGTTCTTTGCCACGATTCTGCCGAGGAATCGCTTGGCCTTCTTGCTGATGCTCTCCCTCCTCTTGGCGTTGGCCATCCTGCGGGCGTTGTCCTCCTTGCTGTCCTTGCGCAGGCGGATCTGCCGCACGATGCCCTCGAACAGGTCCTTCACGTTGTGGTGCAGGGCAGCCGAGGTCTCGATGAACTTGCAGTCGAACACCACGGCGCAGGCCCGGCCCTCTGCACGGAGACACAAAGGGGAACGTGAGCGGAGACCCACGCTCTCTCCTCACACACACTGCCACAAAAACAGAGCAGAAAGTGCCCCCGAGTAAGGGAGGTGCCTTCAGTGCCGTGGAAGAGCTCTGCCGCAAAATAGGAAAACCCGAATTCGCTCTTCGTGGTTTTGGCCCCTTACTGTTGCCGGCTTTGTTGTGCTGTGATCAGAAATCTCATTTGATCAATGGAACAATGCACGGCAGCAATAGTCCTCCAGCCAGACTGTGCCTGTTCTGTTTACGAGCTAAAGCTGGTTTAGGAGAGGCCCTTGGAAGCAGGCCTGTGGTTTGATACGGAACAGTGTGACTGTCCTGGTCTTGCATTCAACTGACTTTTGGTAACGACCCGCTACAGTGAGGTACAGAAAGAAATGGGGTTTATTCTGGAAGCTGTTGAGCAATTCTGCACCTCTGCTTGCTGTAACGAGTGAGTTTTCCACACCAATAGAAGTGGAGCTGATACAGGCCACAAGGTCAAGTCATTGAACACATCAGCAGAGGTCACAAAGTTGTGCACCACTGAATCCGACCAGGGCTGAATTTGAAATAAAAGATGTTCAGTGTTCTGGACATAAGCACTTAACCTTGCAACATTGCTGCAGCACAGATTTCCACAGACAGCTGTGGTAAATAATGGCAGAGTTGTAAACCTGAGGTAAGTACAGATGTCAGAACTAGGACAGGTCAACCATGCTGTGCCCCAGCCTCAAAGAGTACTCTCCTGATGAACTCCAGTCAATTCCCTGTGCAGGAATTTAACACTGGGATCACGGCAAACCAGATAGGGAGAGATGGTTCATCATCAAGGCACTAGTATTTCAGAGTATTCTTTCCAGTGGAAAACTAAAAAACCCACCCCAAAACAAAACAAAACCCAGCCAAAGAAAAAGCCTCACAAAATGTTTAAATAAGCAGAATCAAGACTGTGGTGTTGGCAGTGGCTCCTGGGCTCTAGGTACCCAAATGCCAGCTGGAACTGGCTGAGAGGATTCTCATTGATCACAGCTGAAGAGCACAAAAAGACTTTTGAGTTGGGTGAGCCTCGTCCCACCAGCTCAGCTTAAAAGTGATGGAGTCACCTGCAGCAGAAAGGGGTGCACAGGGAATGGACCCCTCTCCTGAGGCTGCCTGGGCTCTGTGACGTGGCACTGTGTCCCTTAAAGAGCACAGCTCAGACTGTCACATCCCGAGCCTGGCATTGCTGCCGCACACGTACCACACAACTAAAGCCTGGCTTTAGTAGTCCTGTGCTGAAGCTGCAGCTCTGATGCATTTTTCTCTCACGCTGCAGCTCAGAGCTCTGCACAGCCACACATCCTGCCCCACAACCATCTCCAGTGTCTTCTGTGGTACCAAGCCCTTCAGCACGAACCAGCCGGCTCCACTTCCCCACTGATCCTCAAATCACACATTTTTCTCCACCAAACCCAGACCATTCCTGTTGGCCATGATCCTGCATAGCCTTTGCTACTACTTCAGGCAGCACTTGTAAAATTCAGCGTCTCTTACCATCAACTGAGACCTCCCGGGACCTGACCAGGTCACTTTTATTTCCCACGAGGATAATGGGAATATCCTCTGTCTGCCTTGCTCTTCTCAGCTGGATTCTTAGCTCAGAAGCCTTTTCAAAACTGACTTTGTCTGTCACTGAGTATACAATAATATAAGCATCTCCCATTTTCATGCAGTGGTTCTGGAGCCATTGGCTGTCATCCTGAAACAACAGACAAGAAATGGATTTATTGTGCTGAAAAAATCTATTCAACACTAAGTGAGTGATGATTTATTACTCCAAGCATCTCAGAGATTCTTTTCTTAACTTTATTACAAAAAGTCAGTAAAAGTAAGCCAATCTCCCCAAAATGTCAAAGATTTTGTTATTTAAAATATAAAACAAAAGAAATTTCTCTTGTTTCTAGAAATAATATCAGGTCTGCGCTGATCATATTGACAATCTCTAATTTTACATAATTCCCTGAGCTGCTCATGTGAGATACTGATTATTCAAAGCATTAAGAGAGTCTCATTCATCTCTATTCAGGGTTTTAAACTGCCTGCCCAGCTACAAGAAATTAATTGCTGCGAGAACAAAAGGCAGTATGAATTCTAGTTTTTTAATGTCATTTATCTGATTGAACAAATAGTTGTTGTTCCATTTCTACTTTTTTTTTTTTAAGAGAACTACAGACCAAGCCATAAAGCAAAAGCATGAGGAAAGAGCTGTAAGTACCTGCTCCCATATATCAAACACCACGAGAGACGCTTCTTCTCCATCAACTATAATTGATCTGTCGTATGTATTTCCTACGGAAAATTTAAAAAAAAAAAAAAGTTCAGCAAAAGAAGTTTTTCTCCTCCATCCCTGCCGGTGGCCTGGGAGGGGATGGCCGTAGGGGAGGCTCCGAGCCGGGGGTCCCCGGCGCCTCCGAGCTCGCTGTGCCCTCACCGGCCTCCTCCGCGTCCGCGCAGTCCTCCACGCCGCCGAAGATGCGCGCCAGGCTGGTCTTGCCGACGCCGTGCTCGCCCAGCAGGATCACCTTGTAGAGGCCGCCGTCGGAGTCGCTGCCCGAGGAGATGACGGAGTCGGAGGAGTCGGAGGCCCAGCTCTGGCGGTGCGCGCCGCCGGGGCTGTACGAGGTGCAGCGCACCAAGCCCGACAGCTCCTCGGGCGGCGGCGGCCGCAGGTCGCGCTCGTCCACGGGCATGCTGCGGCGGTGCAGGTGCTGCTGCGCCGCGAACGGCGTGCTGCCGCGCCGCTTGTCGCCGCGGTTCAGAGTCATCGGCTGCGGGCAGGGCACGGCGGTCAGCCCGGGCTGCGGGCACGGCGGGGCCGTCAGCA
>VZSE01009707.1:145389-157130 GCA_013398275.1 Promerops cafer
GGCCCGGCCCTGCCCCGCCGCCCGGCGCCGCTCTCTCGATGCCCCCGGTGCCAGCGCTCCCCGCCCGCTGCCCCCGTGCAACGCCCGCGGCATTGGCGGTGCGCCGCTTGTTTCCCCGCCCAGCCGGTGTGCGAGCGCACGGAGCGCGCAGGGGCTCCCCCCGGCTCCGGCGCGAACCGCCGCGTTAGGGAGAACATCAACGCTTTGCATGCCCGGGGCGGGCTTCGCCAGCGCTCGGGAGCAGCGCCCGTGGCGGGGCTCACACGCACACACGGCCGTGCCACCGCCCCACGTGCGGGGCGAGCGGCTTGGGGGGCCGGCGTAACCAGAAAGGTCACATTCTCCCCTCGCTTCCACCTGAGCAGCAAAGCGAGCCAGTGGGAGCCTTATCTCACGAGTGGCACAGTCACGCGCATGTGATCGGGCGGAGAAGGGACTCAGCAGATAACTACACTCGCCTCCTGCGGGGCTCAGCCAGCGCCGTGTGTGCAGTTTGCTGTTTACCTAGCAACCGAAGCGTGTCAGACATTGTGCGGCCAAAATAGCCCTGGCCCTGCTCCCCAAAGATTACAGCCCGAGCGGAGCGGGAAAATCCCGGGGACTCTGGGCAGGGACGGCTGCCACCAAGCTCGTGTCAGTTTTAGGGTTGCCAAACCAGCGGCAGAAAGAAGGTTAAAGAAGGCAAGAGGTTCGAGATGTAGGGAAAAAAGGGAATGTAGGGAATAAAGGGAAAGAAAACCCTATGGGACTGGGCTAAGGGAGTGAGTATTCTGTCATTTCCAGGAGTCAATTCTAATTCTCTAATTTTGGGGTGGTTTTGGCGGCTTCACGCTGATAAAGTGCAGTTGGGAGCGTTAATGGGGTAGTTAAAGATCGCCAAGTGCTTGCAGCAAGTTGTCCCTGCCTGTCTCACAGAGCAGCAACCAAAATAGCCTTGTCGGTTCCTAGAGTCGGAGTTTGGTGGCAAAACGTGTGCTCCAGCTAACTGAGCTGAGTTAGAAACCCCTGGCTAGCATTTGGAACCATATGTCAAATAAATTATGGTTAGCACTGGAACTACAGTGTGGTTACTTTAGTTAGATAAACTGGAATCTCGATCGTTCTGAATTTATAGACAATTAATTATGTGAATACACTTCTACATATGGCTGGTCTTCAGCTGACTTCCTTAAAATTTGGGTTTTTTCTGCCTAACATTGTCACCTGAAACTATTCCCAGGGAGTTTTTATGTCTTCTGTACCAGACTTTGTTGCTTACCTTTACTGTGTGTCAGGGTCACACTTCAGAAGTTGACATATGAAGTGGGGGTATTTTTAATTCTTTTCTGTGTGGAAAAAAAGAGAAATCTGAGAAGCAACAGAACCAAAGAGACAGTGCCACTTCTGTGCCACATCGAGCACTATTGGACTGGAAATACACTAGAAATGGGGATTTCATTAACACAACTTACAGAAGATGCAATTTATTCCAAGCCTTTTGCTGTTGAGAATTATGGATATTTTAATGATGTAAATGTGAGATAGACCACCTGCAGGAAAACTATCAGGAAAGGCATATGTCAAAGAGATGGATAAAAACTTTGAGAGAACAGTGTTTCAGCAGGAAAAGGGACTGAAAATAAAATTATACCCAGTAGAAATCATACAGAAAATTCAGGATTCCATGGCAAACACTGGGGTATTTTGCCAGCACCCAGGTACAAGTAATGAATTAACAGTTACAGAATACCACCATGGGCACAGGATCCTGCTCAGGATCTGGCACTGGTTCCTTGAGTGTCCTTTACTGGAAAGTGAGATGCCTTGGGCTGTGCTAGTTCCTGGAGGGAGGAGCAGCACCGTGCCAAGGCTGTTCCTGCTCCCCCCTGCCTGGGGCATCACAGGGGTCACGAGCTGGGTCATCTCCTTTGATCTGAACAGGTCCAGCTCTTTTGTGAAGCTGGAAGGAATTAGCTGATAATTCAGGTTTGCTGGTAATTATTGCTGTATTTTTCCTATTTGCTGGTAATTATTGTATTTTCGTGTATACGTTACTGTGGCATCCACTGATTTCAGTGGGGTGCATATGAGTCCACAGGCTTCAAATGGTGATCTTTCCATTTCTTTGAAGGGCTTCAGGATCATCTCCTTCTCATCTGCCCTCTATTTCCACTTCTCTGTGACCATGCTTCTAACAGATTCATGAACTGTAATTTATTTCTGTTTAAAAGAGATTTTCATGGCTTGCTTTTCTACCCTTATTTTCTGTTGTTCTAGCTTCTACTTCTCTCTAAAAAAAGGATTGCATTTTTTTTTTTCAGTTTAATTTCATCTTTGCATGATTTTAATTTTCCTAATTTCATATACTTTCCACTTAAGGTGCCTTTCTTTGCATTTCACTGTTGTAGTATACCCAGTTTCTTGTTTTTCTGTTATCTTTCCTGTTCTATTCTTTCTCTGTTTCTTTTCCCTCTCACTTTTCCTCAAGCTTTTGAGAAGTGCCAGTGTTCATTTCTAGTGCACTCTCTTGGCCTGAGCACATTTCATCATCTGGAAAATGTAAAACATGCAGTTTGATCCTGTTTTTCCAGTTATGTATTCCTGGGGTAACAAAGACAAAGGAGTTCCTTTTTATTCTGTATTAGATGCAGAGGGCATTTCATGGTCTAAATGACAAGCACAGACTTTGCAGGGGATCAGTGATAAACTAAGTTAAACTAAACTAAACTAAACTAAACTAAACTAAACCTAACACCTAATGCCCTCCCCTTTGAATTTTCAGGTTAATAAAGAAAAATTTGGGGGTTGCATGAAATTAATGTGATCCATCCTCATCAAGGTCAAATGCTGTATTATAAACAGCATTTATATTTTTTATATAAAATTAATATTATTACTGAGTTCCAGGTTTTGGGATTGCTGCTGTCTTACATCAGAACTGTTCTGCAACTGATTTGGGGTAATAGGAATATTTTGAACAGTCCAAAGGCTGGATTAGCAGCAGTGAGGTTTGGGGGTGAGCACTGTTCTCAGTGTGGCTCTACACTGAAGTTGTGGGTTTCTCTCCTCCTTACTTTTCAACTCGTCTGCACTGCTCAAGTCTAATTTATCAGCCATTATGTGGGTGAAGTTATTTCTATACAAATGGTAGAGATACCCACAAGGGTCTCTTCTTGCCAAGTCGTATGAAGCATTACTCCTGCAGAAGTGTGAGCCTGGCTACCTCCCAAATATCTGGACTGAGAAAGAAACAGCAGCATTTATTATTATTTTTATTACAGAGCTGACACACTCAGGCTGCTGGGAGAAGACACAGCATGAAATATGTTGGGGTTTTAACCTAAGCAAGAGGGATAGAGGCAGAGGGAAGTGAAAAACAACATTTTTTTCCTTATGCTACAAAAAGTAGGATACACTGCAAATATGGTATCAAGTCTTCCTCAGCATCACCCTTAAAATCACAGATCAGTGTGAGCTGAACAGCCCCAGGCTAACTGGTTCAGTCTGCACCAGACCTTTCCACACGAGGCAGTTTGCATTCCATTGTGTTGCTGTGAGTGGATGGGTAACAGTGAGGGACAATGACCTGCAGAGGAGGAGCTTTCAGCCCCGCGCCAGCTCCTCGGAGGGCAGGTGACAAATGTCACAGCCACGCTGGCCCTGCTGAGGGGGGAAGGCAGCTCACGCCTTCGGCCAAGGGGCCAAGCCTCCCCTCATCACTCTTGGGTTTCATGGCAGGTAATCTTTTTGACTGAGTGGTGGTAGCCATGGATTGGGGCTGAAACAATGATGTGAGAAATACGAGCTTTGGGGACAATAGAAATCGATATGGCTTAGAAAGCTCACACAGAGTGCCAAGGGGGAAATGCAAGCAGAAACCCAACTAAATCCATTGTGATAGCTACAAAACTAATAAGCCTTTCATGGCTGCTCTGCTTCCTCTCAGCTCCAGACCAGAGTGCAGAACTGTTTGCATTTTCAGGTAGAGAATGATAAAATAGGCACGTTTTAAGTCCATGGCTCACAATGTAAAGCAAAGGCCTGCCTTTCTTTAATTCTTGCAAAGGAGTGCAAAAAATAACTTGGGACAAGAATAACTGGAAATGTGGTTCATCCTCCAGCTGCTCTGGATTTCTCACTGCTTTGAGTAAGCTACAAAAATTCCAGTACTAGATAAGCTGGTGACCAGCGGAACCAGGTGAATCACGGCTCCAAAAAAAAGGACTTGCACAAGGGGCAGATCCAATTTCATGGCGCCCATGGAGCTCCTCTGCTTCTTTTCCACAGACTGTAAACCACTAATACATGCTGGGGTATACTTGGGGAAAGCATTCTGTCTTAGTTCGACTTCAAATTCCCATTTAATTTCAGTTTTTCCATTGCGAGTTTCCTTCTCAGCGGGCAGTAGCTGCTCGTGCTACCCCAGCTATGGGGGCAGAGTTTGGGTGCTCAGACCCCCCCTTGGGCTCACAGCACGTCCTGGATGTGGTCAGCTGCTTGCCCCTATTGCATTTCAAGTTTGGACTAAAAGCAGAACATGACCTAAGACATTTCCATAATTGTTTTCTTTAATCACCCCTAACTGCTCTTTTTCAGAATTGAACCTGTCATAGCCAACGTGTGTGACACACATCATCCCTCCGTGGCTGGAATGCTAAACACCCTCTTACAATCCCTGCAGGATGTATTCTCCTTGGTGGGGATTTCAGAGCCCCTTCTCGAGAAATATCTGGAATTCAGAGACCATGAAAAGGTTTCTGAATTTACAGGCAGGTGGTTTAGGGAGTGGGCAGAGTAAGTGTCTGTCTCACTAAGAATTACGTAGTGCTAAGGAAGCAGACTGGGAGGGGAAGATTTATTGTTTACCAGCAATAGCTCTTGGCAAGAGGAGTGAGTCTATTTACAATAACAAATTAAAGGAGCCATCCCGGGGCAGACTCAGCTTACAGCCAGTTTCCAGCAGCTGTCTGTAGTAGATGTCTAAAGAAGAATGGACAATAAGAACATGATAAACACAATTTAAACTCCACACACGCAACCACCAGAGGCTCTTGATGTCTTGGTGGGATTTTTCTGCATATTTTTCTAACTGATTTTAACACACTGAGATTTTCAATACCCTGTACCACCCCCATTTACTGTATGGTGAAGCAGAAAATAGGATTTCCCTCATGTCTCCTTCACACATGCAGTGGTTTTATAGCTTTCTGCAGTGGTTTTCTCCTGTGGCTTAGGAACTTGGAGCTCCTCTTTCCATGTATGAGCATGAATCCCTACTTGCCCTTCTCTGTCTTTACTAATACATCTTTTTAGACATTAGGAGACAAAAAGTACAGGTTAGAAACATGGATTATTCAAACTACATGTTCCTGTGGACTTTCACTGTGGATAATGAGGCTTTCTGCTTTCTTTGTTAATCCCAAGAATTCCTTGCATCTGTTTACTCTGTCAACTGAGCACTGAGTAACATTCTTGCAGACCTATTTTATTGAAGAGCTAAGCATTTAATAGGTAGGAAATTGGGAAGAAAACTGCCTAAAGCCACCCTTGCTAACCCACAGAACCCATTTCTCCACACACCTGCAGGACAGAGTCTTCAAAAGCTGCCTGTTAGCAGCTCTGAAAATCTGGATGGAGTTGTCATAATGTAGATATTTCCATGAGGATGACAGGTGAGGAAGGGAGAATCTCCCTGGACTGAAAACCCCCCTGGGAGCAGCCCTGTGATCCTCAGAGGGGGCACCCAAGGGGCTTCCAGCAGCCAGAGGCATTGCTGAGGGAGGGCCACAGGACAGAGAGACAACTTCCAGTGTTTGTGGCAATACAAAGTGAAACTTCAGCTGTGCTGCCCTCTTCTGTGCACCAGATAAGAAAAAAAGGACGAGGAGTGTTTAATGTTTCTTTTTTTGACACAGATGCCTCCAGTTCTGTGTCCAAAGGCAAGGCTGAGAATCAGTGCACCTTATGTGAGGCTGCTGGTGGGGACCAGAGGGGACAGAATCAAACAGAGATGCCCTTCTGCTTTAGGTGACAAAGCTTGCTTTTGTCTCCCTTGTGGGGAAACTCCATTTTCCTCACGCTGCAGGAAATGAAACCTTGAGGAAGGGACAAAAACTCACAGGGCAGACTTAAGAATTGGAACTGGAAAAGCTTTGTAGTTCTTTATAAGCCAGTGCAGAATTTATGGTGTCTTTTCCTGTGGTGAGTGGAATCACCCATGTAAAGTGTGGGGGAATTTGGATGTGAGAAATATTATCATCTTCAGGAAAAAGTCTGAATTTGTCCAATTGGAATGTGCTGAGTTTGGCAAATTCCATGTCTGCATCATAGCAGTAAAAGGAATCTCTGCTTCTTTTGAATGTCACATTTCCTGATTTGCCTCTGCTGCTTTACAAGACATTCTGGCAAAAACCTTCAAAATTCTAATTGTAGAGTTATACTAGAATGAAAATAATTATCTTTTTTATCTTTTTCCATTTTAAATTGTCAAATTTCTTTCTGATTCTATTCTTGAGAAATTATGTATTATAATCATAATATGCTTCATTATCCACCACTCTCTCTCAAAAAAATATAAAATGGTCAGTATTTAGGCTCATGATTAAATACAGAGAGCAAGCACAAGCCTAGACTGAGGTAAGAGAATGATATGAAGTGTGTTTCTTATATAAAGGGGCTTATAGGCAGTAGACTTGAAAAATGTTATCTTGTGAAAGCAAAGGCAGATCTTAATTTGAAAGCCAGCCCTAACTAGATAAATCTGAATCAAAACTCCAGTGCTAGTGTCAGTGCTAAAGACAAAGCTGCAGAATCGTGATGCATATCAAGGACATCCTACACCCAAACCAGTTAGAGGGAAGCAGGTAAGAAATAACTTTATTTCCCTGTTCATCTTCCCAGAGGCAAATCCCCACACTGAGGGAAGAGCAGCCCACTGGAGCCTTCAGCCTCTCCTCACCTCCCTTTGCTCAGCACCCTGAGCTGCCGATCAGGCTGGCAAGGTGACAGGGAGTTACTGCTCAGCTCTCGACCTCTGCATGCCTCATGCATGAAGAGAATCCAGGCAGAGGGGTTTTTTGACAGGCACATCACAGTGTAAACCTTTGGGCTTCGGGTGCTTCATTTCCCAAGTCACCAAAGCCATTTTTACCCAGTGGAAGACTCAGTGATCCTCCCATTCTCTGGTGCTAATGGAATTCAGCACGTCGGTTGCTTTTCATGGCATTTTTCCATGTCACAGTTTTGGAAATGAGATCAGAATCAGGCTTCAACATTCTTTTCCCTCCTCTACGCTTACTCACAGCAGTAATTAACGTGAACCAGGCAAATGTTTCCTTGGCATCAGGCTGTCACATTAAAAACATCAAGCGTGTGTCAGTCAGTCACTGCCTGCTCGTGTACCCCGGGCCGTGGGGTGAAATGCTCTTTATTCAACAATTAATGTCATAAAAGAATATGACATACAAAATAAATTGCTTTGCTGCAAAGCCTTTCTTTCACACTCACCCCTTTCTTTCATATCTCTGCAAGGGTTATAAATTTGCATCACTCTTCTCTTCAAGCACACCAGCTCCACCACAATCATTCAGATGAATCTACAGCCTTCTAAGGTAACAGCAGCACGTAGCTAGGCAACAAAAAAGAATATAGTATTTTTCAGGAAGGAGGCTTTTTCTAGATGATCTCATACAGATGCAGTGCTTAGTTGCCATATAAGAAGAAAATGGTTCATTGCAGAAATGAGTCTGTCATCCTGGCACCATCAAGCCATGTTGATATATAGGCTTCCCTTGGTTAGCTGTGACAGAAAATAACAATGCATTCTATACTGATCTTATTTATTTCTCCATAGCTATTACATATTTGTGAGGGTTTTCTACAAAGAATAAAGCCACAAACGATTTTATGGCAGATTTCATTAACCATCACCCAGATTAAAATGGAATGCTTCAATAATTACCAAGTCAGCCAAAATAAATTGTATCTCAGTTCAGCTGAAAGTGTGTCAGCTTTAAAAAAAAGAAGGTTTATGAATGGAAAAGACATCCTGTTGTAAGAACAGTCCATCACCGTATGTAGGGCCACAGCTGCTGTGGACGGTGTACATTGATTTTTTGCTCGTGAAGGGCTTTGGCCAAGTGCAAGCGGAAAAACCGATACGATCCAGCAGGATCATGCCGTGGAGCCCGGGCCGAGGGTGGTGAGCCCGGCAGAAGGGGCCGGCAGAGGTGCCCGGGCAGTGTCCGTGCCCCGGGGCTGTCCGTGCCCCGCAGGAGCCGCGGGGCCGGGCGGGACCNCCAGGGACCCATCCCGGTCCCACTGCCCACACTCCCTGTTCTACCTCTGCCGGGACCCCGGCCCAGCCAGGGACCCATCCCGGTCCCACTGCCCACACTCCCTGCTCTCCCTCTGCCGGGACCCCGGCCCGCCCCGGGACCCACCCCGTGCCCCTTTCCCCACACTCGCTGCTGTCCCCGGAGCTGGCCCGGGGAGCTGCGGGGAGCAGGGAGAAATCCCATCCCGGAGCGTCCCGAGCTGCGCTGGCCGTGCCAGCCCGGGCTCCGTGAGGGGCTCCTGTGGCCAGCGTTTTCCTGGTCCAGACCCGAGGGCGGCTGATCAGGGCCAACACATCGCAGCCTCGGCAGCGCTGGTGCGTTTCCCCTCCTTGGCATCGTGTTTTATTTGTGTATTCCAGAGCCTGCTCCGTGGGCTGGCTTTCATTCTTCCCAGCTGGACCAAGGCACGGTTCGTGTCCCGCCCATCCGCGGAGGCAGGGACTGCCCAGGGAGCCACGGCAGCCCGGAGAGGAGGCACAACTCCCCGGGAGCCTGGGAAACACTCGAGCAGCTTCTAAGAGGCTGAAGCCCGCAGGGCAGCAGAATGTCAGAGCAAGGTGCACCGGCTCCCAGCAAAATTCCTGCAGTTTGAAGGACTAGCAGAATATATTGCAAGGGCTAACCTAATATGATGCGTTACCTGAGGTGTACAGAATTTGCATCTAAGCTGCAGTGTTTATTTATTCAGCCATAAAATGCAGAAAACCATTTAATTGTGTGACTTGGTGACTGCATAAGTACTTCTCCTGTGCAGCCAAGTGCTTAAACTACAGATGAACTGAACTGTGTGCACCCACATGACATATGCACTTAAGGGAAGGCAGATATGACTGAAATTAGAGTTGATATAATGTTTACTTTTTGTTTGGGAAAATAAATTCATTCTCTTGTTTTACTAGGAATGGCCCAATATTGTCCTTACAAAGATAAATGTGACAAAACCTTATAATTTCTAAAAATATAATCCAGAGTATGACTTCAGTTAAAGGTCTTAAGTTTTCAGGATCAGACCCAAAATGTAATTGAAAAGGGGAAGAAATTTTTTAAGCAGCTCCTGTTTCAGGCTCCTAGTCAATTTTGTTGTTAGTAAGAAGCATTACTAAAGAATTTGACAGGCTCTTTACAATGTTGACTTATCTTTCAAAAAACCCAGTGCGTAAATGTGTTGTTATGAAAATAAGTCAGTACAAATTTAAAGAGAAACAATTTATGTGACTCAGTCCTAATTATTTTCTTTCTGCCTAAAAAGCATTTTTTTGGTTGGGTTTTTTTAAAGTTGGCTGCCGTGTTAGTCAAACTGTTTTCTGATTTTCAGTAATAAAAACTAGTTTTGTTGTATTAAAACCGTTAGGGAAAAAAGAATGGAATCTGTTGGCATTGATTGCTTTTCTCTGCAAGCATTTCAGATTATGTGGATGATTTATTTGTCACTTTGCAGGGGAAATAAGAAGTATTTTGCTGCTTAGATACCTTCATAATCCTCAGGCAGAGCATGTGCCAGCTCTCCCATCAGCAAAGTGGAGAAATCAAGCTGCCAGGGATCCCGGGGTTAAGCAAGCTCCTGACGACCTCCTGAGGTGATTTCAGTCTGTGGCACATCTGGTGGGAACCCAGATGGAACTAATTTGGGTAGATTAGGGAAAAAAAGTGCTGTGCTAAAGCATCATCTCCAAGTTACACCGAAATCACGGGGAGGATCGGCTCCAGAAGGGTTTGGCAGCGATGCCTCGCCAGTCGCTTGGGTCCTGCAGGGTCACAGCTGTGCCCAACCCCTTTGGCCACTGCACTCAGAGCTGGCCCGTGGGCCAGAGCTCTTTGTCAGCTTAAAACGCGGCGTTTATGGGGCCGGTGGCTGCCCCGATCCTCCGGCCGTGCGTGGCCCCCCTGCAGCAGCACAGGGCACCGCGGGCGAGTGACAGCCCAGCCAGGAGCGCCCGGGGGCTGTGCCTGGGCTGCAGGCTCCGCACGGAGGTCCCGCCAGGCAGGCAGCCTGCAGGGAAGGAGGGAGGCAGAGGGCAGGGAGGCGCTTGGCATGAGGCGATGGGAGCTCACGTTCTCCCTGCCACTGGAAGGATAAAGCCTCCGGCAGAGGAGCTCGTGTGAGGGCAAGGGCAGCACGGGGAGGTGTGGCACATCCCTGCCATTTCTCTCTCTCTCTCTTCCCAAAGGTCCCTGGCAGCAGCTGCTCCTCGTTCCCAGGTCATATTTTTTCCACAGATTTAGTGGAAATTAACTTCTGGCCTGGTCTGTCCCTCCTGTCCTGCTCTGGGAGCTGAGCTCCAGCAGGAAGCAGAGTCTGTCCTAGCTCCTGCTCAGGAACCGTGCTGCCTGAAGGGTGCAAGTGCTGCAGGGCAACAAACCTTTGAGACAACTGGCAAGAGACCCTGAGCAGTGGCAGAATGAAACTGGGAGAGCAGGGTTTCACCCATCCTAAGAACCAGGATGTTCTTACCACTGCAGGCAGTGCTGTTCCTTAGATCCACAAAAGAAAAGTTAAGGAATGGAGATCACCTGTGTGTGGCAGGATGCAAAAAGCTCTTTAGAGGTAGGACATAAAACAATAAATGTATGAGTTGATAATAAGAGATAGGTAAAGAGGTCACAGAGTGTGACAGAATGTCTTCTGCAGCTACTGAAGTGTGTTGGCCAAAATGAGGGCTCTCTGCTGTTTGTGCATTTTGTAAAAATGCCCTGTATTTTAAGCATTTGGTAGAATAAAAATTTTATGTGCTATTAAATGTTGCTGGCAAACAGCTGTGAGACCAGCAAACTCAAACACACCTCAACTTTCCCTACTTTGGTTCTGTTTGCTGTTACTTAGTAACATCAGAGAGATTTTACCACAAACTTTTCTTTTGCCTGTGGAAAAACATTGCCACTTCTTCAGTCTGTATTTATGCCAAAGGAAGGGAAAGTTGTCCAGTTCTCTGCTTGACAGGCCAAAGGGAAATGCTTTTAACAGCTATAAAAAAAACCTGTAAAACACAGAGTTTATAAATCAAAGCTCCAGAGGGAGATCTTTATCCAAGCCTCTACTGACGCAGACACATCACTCTTGAGCAGGGCCAGGATACAGAAACAGCTTTTATTAATTAACATTTCCAGGGTGTGGCACACGCTGCTCCACCCCAGGGCCACAAGCAGCAATGCCATGCAAGGGTGAAGCTCTTCCACGGGCAGTTCAGCTGCACCTTTGGATCCAAAGCTGCTTCCCTGCCACTGCTGAACCCCAGGCACGCAGGGGCTGCAGCAGTGGGGACACCCTGGCAGCAGTGGGGGGATCCTGCCCCCACCCCGAGCTGCTGCCTTGGTCTGTGGGCTCAAACACACCCCAGAGCAGGTCACTGCAGGGACAGCTCAGACAGCTGCCCTGGGAGCTCACTGGGGTGGGGAATGCCATCCAGCCACCCCTGGGAGCACAACAGG
>VZSE01009708.1:0-36142 GCA_013398275.1 Promerops cafer
CAATAGAATTCACACCCCCAACCTAAGACAAGGATGCAGCACGAGAGAAATCTGTGGGTTTGGAAGGTTCCAGGATGTCCTGGTTTGGGGAAGCCAGGCAGGTTCACACATCATGGATTACCACATTAGGGTGTGTCTCCTCTGAAGGCAAGAACCCTGCTGTGCTTCCATCACCCGTGTTTTCCCAGGAAACCTGCTGAGCCGTGGCATACCTAAACTGGCTGCCAGAACTTTGCAGTGGATCAAGGACCTGAGACAGCAGCAGCCTCAGCTGTGGGGAAAGACTGATCCACTCCTCAAGTCCCACCAGCTTCCTCCTCTGCAGTTTATTAGGAATCTCCAAAGGGAAAAATCCCAGAACGCCCTGGTGATGGAGCAGAGAGCACCCCGGGGTGAGCCCTCAGCACCCAGGTGGCTGCATGACTCACTTCTCTGCTCCCCTCGGTAGGAAAGCAAGAAATCACCACAAGGAAACAGGTATTTTATTTAAGAAGAGTATCACACACAATGTGCTTCAAAACAAAGTTACTGGGCTGGGTTATGAAGGCTGGAGACCTGGCAGGAAAAGTCACTGCAGTGGTGTCAGCAGTGTGTCCACCCCAAAACTGGGACAGTTTCCACCCCAGTCACTGCTGGCCTTGCCCACTGCCCTGCCCCAGTCGCCTTGTTTTGCACATCAGAAAGATCACAGGAGCAAAGAAGCACCTGGGTTGGAAAATGCCTCCCAGACCATCCAGTCCAACCATTCCCCAGCCCTGCCAAGGCCACCAGCAGCCCATGTTCCCACGTGCCACATCCACATGTTGTCTGCAGCCCTGCAGGGATGGTGACTCCACCACTGCCCTGGGAGGCTGTTCCAATGCCTGCCACCCTTTTTGATGAGATTGTTCATAATATCCAATTTAAACCTTCTCTGGTGCATCTTGAGGCCGTTTCCTCTTGCTCTGCTGAGCTCCCCTCTGCCCCTGGACTCGAGTGATGGTTCCTGACCAGCATCTCTATTTCTGGTGGCTCTGACCTCCCTGCTGGCATACAAAGCCACTCACAGCACGGGGAGGATGAAATCCCCATCAGAAGTTGACACCTTTTTAGATCCTGCTATAAAACAGGCCAGAGGCCACAGTGCCTCATGCAGAGCAATTTCTCTTCCACTGCTCAGACCCCCCGACCTCCTCCCCATGGGCTCTGGGGCTTTTGGGTGAGGGTGGTGGTGAAAGGACAAGGGAGGATGGTTTTAAACTATAAGAGGAGAGATTTGAAAGTTCTTTCATGTGAGGGTGGGGAGGCCCTGGCACAGGGTGCCCAGAGCAGCTGTGGCTGCCCCTGGATCCCTGGCAGTGTCCAAGGCCAGGCTGGACAGGGCTTAGAGCAGCCTGGGCTAGTGGAAGGTGTCCCTGCCATGGCAGGGGTGGAACAAGGGGAGCTTTAAGCCCCTTCCAACCCAAACCCTTCAGTGATTCTATGAAATGGTTCATGTTCTCCCTCCACCACGCAGGGCAGAGCTTCCTGAGGCTTTGTAGTGGGCTGACCCAGGCTGGGAGCCAGGTGCCCACTCAGTCTCTCTACCACTCCCTTTCCCACTGGGACGGGGGAGAGGATAAGATGGAGCACAAGCAGCAGGGTGAGATAAGGCAGCTTTATTGCAGTACAAGACACAAACAAGCGGAGATCTGCGCGCACAAGAGCTGAAGAGGAAAAAAGGTCAGTCTCTACTTCCCACCAGCAGTGATGTCTGGACCCTTCAGTGGCATTGGGTGCAATTCCAGGGTCTCCTGGCTGTGGGCAGAAACCCACTCCCCATCCTTCATCCTGCTCCCTTTCCTTCCCATCCCATCATCAACCAGGAAAGAAGGCAGAAACTGGCCAGGGAAGGTCTTGTGGCACCATCCCTTGGCCTCATGGGGCTCTTTCCTTCTGAAAAGTGTGGACACAGCCCTGGCTGATGGAGGGGGAAGGCAGCTGGGCTCAGGCTCAGGCTCTCCAGGCTCCTCAGTGTGATGAAGGGAGGCAGCAGGACCAACCTGGCACAGAATCCACTCCTGTGCTACTGAGTCGTCTTGGGAGAAATTCACGGGTTGGTAACGGGCCCCAAGTGGGGAAGAAGTGTCATTCCAGCTGTAATGAAAGTGCTTTAGTCCCCCAAAAAACCAAACCCAGCTTTAAAAAGAAGCATGAGATGGATTCATTCCAGGATTACTCAAATACCTTGCTTTGGGGGAATATCCTTCACTTCTCTTTTAACTTTAATATCACATTAGAGACTGCTTGCTGGGATGGTGGAGACTGCATCCTGAATACTTTATTGCCAGGCTCTGAGAGCTGGTGGAGTGTTTTGGATAATAGAAATGAATAATGTATCATGCATTCATTGCCTACCATACTGGTTTGTTTACTAATAATTTAGTTTAAAGTACATTATTGTTTTACTACTCACACACTGATTTACTTCCTAACATTGACTAAACAGATATCATTAAACAAGACTAATTTTTAACTCTAAAAATATATTGTTTACAATTTGCTCCTTAGAAGGCAATTGGTCTCAGCTGCATAAAATTGTCTCCAGGATTATGTGTCCAAAGTGTTCTTTAAGCCATCCCTGGGATACTTCCAGACTTTGTTTGGTACCCAGGGTTCATTCCAGCCCTCGTTGCTCAGCTCTTCAGCAGAGGAACTCAGTAAAAACAAGAAGAGCCCATCCTTAGCAGAGCCACTCACTGGAGAGAAGCCTGGGGCTCCACGGTGAGCTTTTCCCTGGAGTGCTGCTCGTTCCTGGCAAGAGCAGCACATGCATCATTCCAGATTCCTGCTCACAGCTCTGCACTGCAGAACCACTCACGCGTGGCTCCTTCAGCAGACTTCGCAACAATTGTTGTGTTTAAGAAATGTAGAAGCAGAATCTTCAGCTTTTGAAGCCTTTCTCTCTAGCTCAGCCTAGGGAATGGATCCAGAGGCTACAGCTGAAGGGAGGGAATGAGGTTTAGGATTGTTGCTAACTAATAACCCTGACACCTCTTTGTAGCTGTTTCACTGAAGCTCAGCTGACTTTGTACTGATGCCATGAAGGAAAAGATCCCTTAGTCACAAGTTTCGTTCCCTGCAGGACCAAGGCTCATAAACTCGTCCCTGATTCTTGCAGTTATTCCATATTTTAGCTCCCCAGACCTATGGAGGAAGGTGAACCAACTGGGGCTTCTCAGCATAAACCAGAGGAGACAGAAGAAGGGCAGGGTGCAGAAACATTCTTTAAAGATGCTGCAAAGAAAGAGAATGAGTGTTTTCCATGTGTGTGGATGGTAGGAAACCAATAATTTCAAATACAGTATGAAGTTCTCTTTACTCATCAGAAACTCTAAAAAAACAGAGTTGCAAGCAGCAGAGGGCTGGAGGAGATTGGCACAAGCCCAGTGAATCCTTCATGGGAGGCTGGACCAGCATCTATGGGGTGAAATGGGGCTGAGTGGTGGAAACCTGGCTCAGCTCCTGACTTCCCCACAGCTTTTTCCCAAGCTCCTGCATTCCTGGCTGGGGAGCCCAGTTCTGGAACTCTGGGGAGTGGGAGTGTCAGTGCCTTCAGAAACCTGGCTTCCAAAAGAAACAAATGTACTCTGAATTATTTATACCTTCTGTACTTACATTTGAGTAATTAAAACGATGCTGGAAGAGGGTTCTGGATGGATTCACTGCTGGGGATGCTCGGCCTCCATCTGCTCCTACCTGAGCTCTGAGAGGGGTTTGGAGGAAGGGGAGGGGTCTGTGCTGTGTGGACAACCTTCACTGGAGGTAAATGGGGTCAAAGGATGTTTGCTGGAGGTGGGAAATTACCTCTCAGCTGTTAACTTGTGACAAAGAGGAACTGAGGTGTCCCAAACCCTCCGAACTGGCTCCCCAGCCAGACTTTGCAAATCCTCCCAGGAGAAAATCAGCACAAGATATTGGGCTACAGAGAGCCCAGAGCAGGCAACCTTCTTTTAAGCTTCCCCTTAGACTTGGAGGAGTTAACTGTGTCAGAGCAGAGAGAAGCATCCCAACACTGCTCTCAGGGATAAGAGCTGGGAAGAGATTGCCAAGCTTACAGGATGAGAAAGAAATTAAACCGCAGCACACAAAACCCCAATATCCCCGCTGCAGGCTCATCCACTCGCTGAAACCAATCTAATTTGTAGGACTCTTTATTCCCAAAGCCTCCTGAGACCTTGGAGTAACAGAATGAAGCTCCCTGGGGAGAAAAGAAAGTTTCCAGCCCGGAGGAGCAAAAGGGATGTCACGTTTATTTAAAAAGAGAGAGGGGACAGTGACACAGGAGGAAATCCTGGGTGCCTCCAAGCCCTGCCAGGCACATCCCAGAGGACAGCTGTTGTCAGAAGTTGGATTTTACTGAAACAGCTCTGATAGCACCAAAGGACCCTGCATGGTGGCAGTGGTGGCAAAGTGTTGGTGCAAAGGTGAAAAAAGAGCTGGAACAGCCATTCCCAACCTCTCCCTGACAGGTAGCACAGGTCCCCTTTGGAGAGATCATCCTGGTTTGCTCCAGGCAGCTGTGGAGGAGAAACAGCCCAGGGAACACAGAGCAAAAGGCAGTGGTGCCTCCTGAGCCATGGGGATAAAGGAGGGATATGCTGGAAGGTGGCAATGAGGTGGGCAGGAGGGAGCAGCCTGGAGGAGGTGGAGGAATCCTCCAGGCAGCAGAAGTATCCAGAAGTTTGCTTGTGGGGCAGCTGGTGTGGGAAAGCACCAAGAGAAAAACACTCCAGGCTATGAAAATGATTTCCTTAACACGCTGGGAAAACAGGCCTGCCATGGATCCCAGAGGAAGGGAGCAGCCACTGGCACGTTTCCATGAGCACTCCTGGGAGTGCCATGGGCATTCCCTCAGGGCACAGACAGGAGCCACTGCCTGCCCTGCAGACCTGTGATTGTACACAGCCAGGAGCTGCAGCCTCCAGGGCATGGCCAGAGCCTCAAGGTGATTATTCAAGGATTTGTGACTGTCCTTTCTTGGAGCTCTGCACCCCTCAGCTGGACCTGAATCCAGCTCCACGTGTGCTGGAGATCCATGGTCTCCTGTTCCAAGCCTTGCCCAGTTGAATTTTTGATGTCTCACAGCATCTCTTGCACCCCTGGTTCAGTGTCTGGTCACCCTCAGCATGATTTTCTTTTCCCCTTCTGTCTAACGAGGATTTCCCCTGGTCCCACTTGTGTCCTCTGACCTCTGCCCCATGAACCTCTGGGAAGTGCCACCTCATCCCACTCCTGTCAGGCCACTGCAGATTATGATGAGATCTCAGCTTCCCCTTCTCTTCTTCAGGCTGAACAGACCCAGCCCCCTCAGCCTGTCCATCCCTGACCATTTTGTTCTCCATCCCTGATCATTCTGATGGCTGGGCCTGCTGGCCTTGCACTGGGATCCAAGAGGGCAAGGATCCCTTTCCTTGCCACGCTGCCACCCTCACTAACAGCTCTTGCAGGGGCTCAGTGTCCCTTTATCCCTGACTTGTCCACCAGCAGCCCCAGCACCTTTTCCTGCAAATCTTTCCCTGGTTCCAGCAGTGTCAGCTCCTGGTGTTCCTCCCAGGATTTTGCTTTTGTCTGTATTGACCTTTCTGAGGCTCCCAGCAGCCCATTCCTGCAGCTGGCCGGGTCCCCATGGCCAGTAGCCCTGTCCCCAGGGTCCCCACCGACTCCCAAACCGTGGGGAAGCTCAGTCTGTACTGCCAAGCTTATTCTGAACCAGCTACAAGAACATCACTGTGTTTCCATACTATTTAAAACAGAAATTAATAAGATTATTTTTAAGTGAAATGGAGTCGGCATTCTGTGCTCCAAACTCTGCACAAACCAAAATTTCTGATGCCTGACCTGCTCGTGTATCTAAATCTGCCTTCCCTCATTCAGAGGAGAGCTGCTCACATTAATACATTATTCAGTGGTTCAGTCCTTCTGTCCACAAGCCAAACCCATTTTTGCAAATGTATTCATTGCTCCCTCCTGTTTGTTGACTTGTTATGTGAAGGACATTCAGCCTGGGGGGAGGATTTAGGAACATTCTGCTTTGTTTGCCAAAGAGGGGATGCAGAATTTTACTCAGGGCCTGGCTGAGACACTCTGAGCTCAGTGCCACCCTGACATGAACCTGTCCCATGTCACTGCTGGGGAGGACTGAGCCCTCAGCAATTCCTGAGCTTGGCCTCAGCCCTTGTGAGCCATGTGCTGGCAGGGCTAGGCTGGAGAAAATCTTGGGTTGTGTTTCCATTATATTAGCATCAGGTTCCTTCATTTAGCCACTGAAGCATTTCTCCCTTCTCTAGTTACCTTACTGTGATATTTTGGAAACTTTTGAAGTGCTACTTTAAAAATTTCAGGTCAGGAAATGCCCAGGATTTGCCCTCTCACAGAAAGATAAACAATAATGTGCAAAAAGAAAACAATCACATTTCCATTGAATGGAAATGTCCTTTCTGGGTCCTCTGGGACATCCACAGATCTGGTCCCCCTGGGGGTATCAGGGCAGGCCCCCCTCCCACAGGCTGGAGCCTCTGTCCCAAAGAACATCTGGATCCCACCTCTGGCAGCAGGGAGCCCCCAGGGATGTGCACAGCCCCAGCCCCAGGCACCTCACACAACCCCAGTCCATGTCCCCCACCAGAGAGCCACCGAGGGGGCAGTAATTTGGCCATGAGTTGTTGCTGGAGCTCTGCTCTCCTTCCTGCCCGGGGCTGCAAAGGCTCTCAGGGTGAAAGATTTACAGAGTTTTGGAGAGACAGGGTTATCCTTCACGAGACGGGAGCAGTGACAAGCTGGGTTGTTTCATCTTCATTCCCCTCCTGAAATCCCTCTTGATTCATTACACTTTGTCCTTCCCGTTGCTGTAATGAAATAAAAATGTTTATGTTGATATATAAAGATAGCAACATTGATTTTCCTTTCTGCAGTAGATTTGATTACTATCAAGCTTCCAAAGCCTTCCCGAGGTCTTTCTTTATTTTATTGCAACACCTTTTCAAACTCGCAGCTTTTTCCTAATTGTATTTTGTGCTGAGAGAAGCATGTGGGAGGACTGCAGAGGGAAGCAGGTGAGCTCTCAGAGGGGCCCTTTCCATGCATTAAGATGTTGAGATGCTCTGATTTTACCAAGACTCTGCTCCACAAATTCCACATTTGCAAAGACTGGAGATGAAATTATAAATATGAGACTGCGAGCAAAGTTATTTCAGATTTATTATTGCTGCTTCTGGATTTTCATTTCATCTCTGATCCCTGGGGGTTTTAGAGGTTTACCAATATTTTGACACTATTTGTATTCCTGTCTCAGTGCAGGATACCTGCAATGTACTCATAGGAAGGGATGAGCAGCTGTGGGGAAAATGTTCAGGTGCCTTAAATACGATCAAAACCAGAACCAGATTTAAAGTTTAGACAGCATGTTAGTGTCTCTGTGTTAAACCAGAAGAGGAAATTCCAGCCTGGAAATCTCTGGGAGGACAGAAGGATTTGATACTTGCAGCTGAATTTTACACCTCGGCCTCTCAAGTTCCTTCTCCACCCCCACCCTGTGGCACAGGGAGAGCAGAGGCTGAGGCTGTGCTGGTGCAATATTTCCAACCTCGAGATGCAAAAAGCACTGGGAGCTCTGACAGTGCCTGTGCTGTTCCAGAGCAGGACACAGAAACCACCCCGAGACTCTGGGACAATCTCCAGCACAGCTGCTCTGGTTCCAGGGCTAAGCTGGTCCTACAGCAAAGCCTGCCTTGTTAAGCTGCTTAGAGTTATTGATTACTGAGGCAGAATGTTCATTATTCTGGAATCCATGGAAAGGCTGCTTGTTTCCATTTTTTCCTAACGACCAGTGTTCCCCAATTAATCTTGGCTTTGTTATGAATGCAGGAAAGATTCCTTGTAATCACTGAAGGAATTGATTTTTCAGGTTTCAGTGTGTTCCTGTTCAGCACAACTTCACCATTTCCTTGTTTGTTTGCCTCAAAAAAAAAAAAAGAAAAAAAAAAGGGATGTAGGACAAGCTGGAACAGGCTTTTCCCTCCAGGTGTTCATTTAGTGGTTTAAAGATCAGCTTCCCAACAGTGCCTGGAAGCACATGTTTGAATAAGGCTGGATTCAGCATGTTTGTGGAATTCAGCTGCTTCCTCAGTGAGCTTTCTGGAAAGTTCCTGGATGAGCCTTCCCAATCCACCAGCACAGAATATTAAATGTGCATAGACATGGGACTGATGGCCACACATCTTTCTTGGGAATCCTGTCATTCTTCCATGGCCCTACAGTAGCAATTCCACAAGTTCCTCCTAAAGTCCTTTTGTTTTCCAAAAAATCACTCACTGGAAATGAAATCTCAGCAAGCCAGCAGAAGTTTCAGAACATTTCCATTCAAAGGAAAGATGATTCTTTTCTTTTTGCACATTATTGTTTATCTTTCTGTGAAAGGGCAAATCTTGGCCATTTCCTGCCTCAGAATTTTTAAAGTAGCAGGTCAAAACCTGAAATATTATTACAAGATATTTAGACAAGGGGAAAATGCTTTAATGGCTAAATGAAGGATTCTGATGCTAATAAAGGGGAAACACAATCCAAGATTTTCTTCAGAGAGTGGTTCAGTCTCTTTTCAGATGGTTGACTTGGGGATTTTCCTGCATCTTTTCTGAACTTTGATTTTTTTTTTTTTCCTTACTTCTAACTTAAAAGCTGTTAGAGAATGTCCAAAGGAGGGACATGAGGATGGTGAAGGGCAGGTCCATGAGGAGCAGCTGAGGGCACTTGGTCTGTTCAGCTGGAGCAGAGGACACTGAGGTCAGACCCCACTGCTCTGTGACAGGGACAGGACCCAGGGAATGGCTGGAGCTGTGCCAGGGAGGGTCAGGCTGGATCCCAGGGAAAGGCTCTTCCCCAGAGGGTGCTGGCACTGCCCAGGCTCCCCAGGGAATGGTCCCGGCCCCGAGGCTGCCAGAGCTCCAGGAGCGTTTGGACAGCGCTGCCAGGGATGCCCAGGGTGGGAGTGTTGGGGTGTCTGTGCAGGGCCAGGAGCTGGGCTGGGTGATCCTGTGGGTCCCTCCCAGCTCAGGATATTCCATATTCTCTGACCTCTGGCAGCCCCATTCCTTGCTCCTCCTCTCAGCTAATGAATGCACTGAGTGTGATTCCTCACCCCACGTATGCTCTTGCACCCCAGCTGTTCAAGAGGCACAAGGAAGTGATGGTGGGACCCTAAACCTTCCCACATGCTCAGGCTGAGGGGCTGCACTGCAGGACCAAAGAATGACCCTGAGCTGGAGCTTGAAAAATGCCAGGCATGAAGTCACAGAATCCCAGAATGGTCTGGGTTGGGAGGGATTTAAAGCTCATCCCATTCCACCCCTGCCATGGGCAGGGACACCTTCCACTGTCCCAGGCTGCTCCAAGCCCTGTCCAGCCTGGCCTTGGACACTCCCAGGGATCCAGGGGCAGCCCCAGCTGCTCTGGGCACCCTGTGCCAGGGCCTGCCCACCCTCAGGGTAAAGAATTTCATGTGTTTATCTAATCTAAATTCCCCCTCTTTCAGTTTGATCCCATTCCCCCTTGTCCTGTCCCTACAGTTCCTGACAAAGGGTCACTCTCTGGCTTCTCTGTAGCCCCTTTACACCCTGGAAAGGTGCTGGGAGGTCTCCACACAACCTTCTCTTCCCCAGGCTGAGCAGCCCCAGCTCTCTCAGCCCCTCTCCAGAGAGGGCTGCACACCTGAGGGGGGCTCTGAGCAGTCCCACACCTGCTGCCAGGCAGGATTTTTAGTACTGGGGTTTTGGTGAGATAAATGCTGGTGTCTCTTGGCTATTTCCACCCCCAAGACCCACTGGGGGAGGCGACAATCTCAAATTTCAACTCAAGAATTACACCTTCACCAACCTAACCCTGAGCTACACGCCCTCACTTGGTACTTCTTGTCTCCAGGTGCTGCTGAATCCTCAGGAAGCTCCCTCAGCATTAACCCCTTTGTTAGTGGGATTAGCCCAGGAGGGGCTGATAATGAAAGCATCGTTAGGGCTGCTTTCATCCCCACCCCTCTGTCAGAGATGCTTTCACACACGGAATCCTGCAGCTCTCCCGGCACGGGGCTGGGCACAAACCTCTCCCTAAGCTGAGAGATGGCTTTTCTGTGAAGTCAATTACTGTAGAAAATCCACCAATACAAAGGGCATAATGCAATTATTTGGAATTGGTTTCTAATAATCTTATGAACAGACACGTGGGCAAGTTCAAGTTTGCTGAGGGAGTTTATAATAATAGCTGTCACATTCCCATTAGCTTCCATCCCAGGGGATTTCACAGCACTCTGCAAATCCTGAACTCACATCCCTAAAGAGGAAGTGTTGCCCAATGCCCACTTGCCTTTTGCTTGGGAAATCAGCATTTATTTTCCCTTTTCACCACCAGCACAATCCTCCACGAGTCTTCTAACAGAGCAAAGAAGAAAAAAACGTGTTCCTTCTGCAAGAGACTGGGAGGAGAGACCCCACAAGGACCAGCAGGGGCAGGAAGGTGCAAAACAAGGTGGCAGCCTGGGCTAGGGGAAGGTGTCCCTGCCCATGGCAGGGGCTGGAATGAGATTTAAGGTCCCTTCCCACCCAAACCATTCTGGGCTTCTCTAAATTTGAAAGAAGCCCATTTGGACCAAAATCAGCCCTAAGAGCAGAGGCTCAATCCTATCTCCAGGCCTAAAATGGGAGACATGTCCCACTGCCAGCTCCTCTGTGTGGGCTTTAAAGGAACCTAAGAGGATTTACACTCACAGCTTTCCACAACCTAAAGCTCCTCCCCGCTCTGCCGTGAAGTGCCAGCACAATTCCAAGCTGTGGGCGTTTGCATTCCAGCAGGAAAGCCAAGTGAGGGTGGTCCCAGCAGCCCCAGGGCAGATTCTGAGCCGGGAGCATCTCCAGGAGGACGCAGCACCCGCCGGCCAGGGAGGAGGGCAGCAGCAGGGCGATGGAGCCCAGAGCAGGGGCACAGATGGCTGAAAACAGCTCCTGCTGCCTTTATGGGAAACTGTGAGCTCGCTTTGCAAAGCTCCAGAGCCATCCAAGGCGGGAGCTGCCCGGGGAAGGAGGAACGACAGCAGCAGGAGCTTTAACGAGGCTGTCAGCCTTGGGGCTGGCCTTTCCTGCCCAGGGCAGCCTGGCCCTAGGAGAGGTTTCGTGGCAAATCTAAATAAAGCTGAGGCACCCAAGTGAAACTGAAGCATTTGTGCCCCCTACAATAAATATCTCGTGCTCTGTAAGGAACATGGAATCACGGCTTTATTTATTTTTCCTTCTGAGATGAGCTTCATCTCAGTTTTAAGTTTGCAGATCAGGAAAAGCAGCATCAGCATAGTCAGGATTGCACTGGAATAAATCCACTCCTTCATCTGCCATCCCCTGCATTTATTTGGCCTCCTGGTCTAGCCTTTTTTAGTTGGTTTTTTTAGAGTTGCAGTGGACATGAAATAAACCTGACCCTTCTTAATTTTTATTCATCTCAGTTGATGCCATTTGAAGAAGAGTTTTCACTTCCTAAGCAGACCAGATAATAATTAATAGAGTGGATAATTGCACCATCAGGCCTGCCATTTTGCATGAATGGGGATGTGTTACTTTAATATTTTAAAACTTCCCAGATTGTTTCAGACATATGGGGATTTTAGAATATTTACTGTGCCAGGCTGCTGAAGGACCAGGCTTAACTGAAGTTATTGTAATCATGCCATTGTTTTCAAAAAACCCTGAAAAAATAGACATTGTAAAGAAATATTGACAGCTGAAACAGATTCCAGGATGGGAACTGGGAAATTGCTCCATTAGAGCACACGAGTATTACAACATTAGGCAATTATTAAATTAACAGATGGCAGAGGCTGCTCAGAGCCCTGCAAACAGAGCCCAGCAGCAAGTGAGGAAGGGAAAGTCAGATGCTAATGCAGGCAGGAGCCTGAATACCCCCTCAATCACTGGCCTGTGGGAATTCCAGAGATTAAAGGGAAGCCTTGGTCCCCCAGCAGCAATGAAGTGATGAATCACTTGCTAATGGAGATCTGTGCATTCCCCCACCCCCCCAGTTTATGGCTAATTGGTCCCCAAAAGGTGATTTCCCTGGCTCCCCCAGCAGCAGAGGAAAAACAGTGAGGAAAGAGAGGGGAAGCAAAGCAGGCGAAGTCAAAACCAGGGATAACATGGATCTTTGCCCAGGTGAGAGTCTGGGAATGCTCACCTGGGACACAGCAAGGCCCAGGTCACCCCACACTTCTCCTGGAGGGAGCCCAGCCACATCCTGCAGCTCCACAACAAACTGCTCCAAAGCTCAGCCTGCAGGGACACCTGGCATCTCTGTTCCTTGTAACACTCTGTGAAAAACAAGGTTCACTTTCTTGGTAAAATTTAAAAGGTTAATAAAAGTCAATAAAGAGACAAACAATAAAGCAAAAAAATTCGGCCAGGTGCCTTGGCATTCAGCCAAGAAAGCACACTTTAACTCAGAAAAACATTCCCTTACACACATTTTTACCAATTCCCCCTCTTTTCATCCTGTAAGTCAGCATTTTCTTATCTTCTCCTGAAAGTCAGCATTTTCTTATGGTGCCAGTCTGTGCAATCTTCTGATCAGTAAATCTCTTCTCCTGTATTCCACTGTCATCTCTATCCAGACAGATAATTCAAGAATGTGAAGGATCTCCTGCTTATTTTGTACTTTTCTGAGTTAACAGAAGCCTTCTTCCCATCCTGCTATTTCTAAGCTTTGTTAGTAACAGGAACAAAAGAAACTATATTCATACAATAAAGCTTTCTAACATTATACATATAGCATTCATTTGAACATTTGCCAAAAGCCAATAATATAATATGTATTTATAGCAATTGCCCTTGTTTAAGGGATGAAATTTCACTGGAGCAAAGACTGCAAGGGGGGAGCCACCACGTCCTGACACCTGCCAAAGCCCTGGGGACAGGAGGGGGCCTAAAACCTCCTGGGAAAGGGTGCTGGGAGAGCCCTGTGGGCACAGGTCCTGTCCCTGCTCCCAGGGAAGAGCTGCAGGAGGATTTTGATGCTGGGCTGAGCAGGAGGGACTCTGCTCCTGCCAGCCGGGGGGAGTTTTAGTCCTTGTTAATTCCAGGAGCAAAAGCTTGGGCAGTGGCTTTGCTCAGGGAACAGGGAATTGCCTATACAACACTTCACAGCTGGAAAAGTGGGATTTACCTCTCCTTGGACTGCCCGTGGCCAGAGCACTTTCCTGGGCACGTGGTTGATCCCCTAATCCCCTCAAGCAGCAAGAAAATTCAGATGGCACCAACTTCTTGAGCACTTTATAACCCCAGGCCTCTATTTTCAGCATGAGAAGTTTTGCATTAAGTGGAAAAGTGTGCATTGAGCCACATGAAGTATTTAAGAGCTGGAGTTTTGGGGATGGACAGTGAGTGTTGTTTTAGCTCTCCAAAGCTCAACAGTTCCTTGAAAAAGTTTGGGGTTGCCTGTCACATGGAAAAATAAATCAATATTCACACTGTTTTAGCAATTATCCCACCTTTTTAGATTTAATTTGTCAAAAATGGAACCCTGGAGTTCAATTCAAACCCAAAATGCCTGTTACATTGTTCTGGACTTTTTAATATTTACTATTTTCAAATTCTATAAAATACAAGTAAAAGTCCTCTTTTTTGCAATTTTTTTTCCCACTGCTGGCAAGGCCTGGTCTGCACACAGAGCTCCCCTGGATGGCAGCAGGGATTAAACACAGCCTTTGCCTGCAGGAACCATAGGGTTTAAAGAATTAAATAGGCAAGGGGTGGTTGGAGGGACTGTACCCACAGTCCAGCCTGATCCTCCCCTGACACAGCCCCTTGTCATTATTATCTTTTATCTATAATTAACTTTTATCTTCTGATTTAAAGATGAGCCACAGCTTGGCTTAAAACTCAGAACTATTTCACTCTCCTAGACAGGGACTGGACATGAATTATCTGTGAAGAACATGGAGAACAAAGACACTCTGGAGATTTAGGAGCCCGAGCCCTGTTTCAGTGGTGCCATGGGAACTCAGGCATGCTGAGGGCCAGATGCCCAAAGGCATCTGGGGGTTTAGGGGTGCAGAGGGATGGGGGCTGGTCACAGGCACAGCAGGCAGGGAAAAGGATGGTTTAAAATCCAGATGCAACAGGAAGAGCTCAGATCCAGGTCAGGGATCTCAGGCTGTGACCTGAGAGCTGTGGGGAGGGGACAGTGGGCACAGGGCCGTGAGCCAGGTCAAAGGAGTCCACAAGGGACTTAAAAATGACTTTCACCCACACAGCTGCACAATCCACAATTCCCAGGTGTCTGCTTCTCCCCCCAAAGCTGAAGTAGAATCCACAGGCTGGAGATGGTTGAAAATTCCTGGTCTGGCCCATTTGGAAGACCCAGACTCCTGCAAGAAAGGCAAAACAACCCTAATGATCCTGCTCCCCAAAGAAATCATTTATGCTTACAGAGAAAGTAGGAATTGAATTGGGCATTATGAAAAATTCTCTGTGTAGCTGCAACTACGACCCAGATAATTCATTTAGGCTAAATATACGGCTGTAATTGAAAAATCCAAATAAGGGATGCATATGCATTGATCCATATGATTTAAATCAAGCCATAAAACATCAACATTATCCAGCAAAAGCTGCTGAGGAAACAGCAGCCAAGCAGAATATGAAATTCCAGGGAGACCATTGCACTGGCTGGGAGGAGGACTTAATTGATTTTGACAAAGAAACCTATTTGCTGTTTAATTGATTCCTACTCTAAATTCCTAGCACTTTCAGAGCTAGCAGAGAGAAGAAGCAGAATAGTGATTACCCAGAGCAAATTACAGCTGGCCAGGGCTAGAGTACTTCAGGTCTGGTAATTCTCTATTTACCAAATTACTGCTGTGGATTTTCAGAGAAACACTAAAGTGAGCTCATAGAAGCACACAAATCACCCCGAGTTACAGGAGGGCTGAAAGAGCTGCCCAGGCCCCAGAAGGACCTGGGGCGAAGCAGTAACATCCTCACTTTACCCCAAAAGTGTCCCTGCTCTTCTGCACCTCTTTAGGGTAGCAAGAGCTGTGTTGGGTGGGAAGGACAGGCTCACAAATTGTGCCAGTGCTGTAAAATCCTCTTGCAATCCCTTCTAAGCTTTGAGAGATGTGTCACACGTGTCCAGGAGCTGCCACCATCTGACTGAGCTCCAGGGTGTCTTCCCTGCTCCTGGAGAGAAGCTGCTCAGCAGCCCCAGGGGTGGCAGCAATCTGGGTACAGCTGTGTAACCCCAAGTTAGGCTGGAGCCCACGGGGCTGCTGCCCCCTCACACCTCCAGGGCCTTCCCAGGGCCTTCACGGGCATCACTGAGCCTTTGCCTTCACATCAGGGATGGGAGGAAAATGATTTTCTTCCCATCTTAAAACAGAGAACAACCCCTGCAAGTCAGGCACTGCCTCATGCCCAGGTCACTCCAGACAATGATGGTGTGAAGGTGCTCAGCCAAGTCATGGAAATGGGAAAAGGACCTCAGAAATGGCTCAGGACCTCAAAAATGAGAAGAGAGACAGAAATGGGAAAAGGATCACAATTCTCCTCTCAACAGCTGCCTGAAAGGAGACTGTGGCACAGTGGGGGTCACCCTCTCCACCCAGGCAGCTGCCACAGGACACAGGAGAACACTCAGGTTGTGCCAGGAGAGCTTCAGGCTGGAGATCTGGGAACATTTCTTCATGGAAAGCCTTGGAACAGGCTCCTTGGGACAGTGGTGGAGTCACCACCCATGGACGGTTCAAAAAGATAAAAAAAGCAGATTTCACAACCTGGATTAGGAGGCAGGATGGTGTTTGGTCAGAGGTTGGACTCGATGCTCTTGAAGGTCTTTTCCAAGCTTGCAGATGCTGTGGTTTCCAGGACCACAAGGAATGCACAGCTGGACATTGTGCAGAGCTGCCAAGCCCAGCTCCACGGGCCCTCTCCTGTGCTGGGGCTGTGCTAATTCCAGCTGTGCCCAACAAGGATGCCCAGTTCCTCCTCCTCCTGCTGCCAGCCCTGGAAGCACAACCCAGCAACCCCCAGGCATCACCTCACTGTGTTGATTCAGCTTGTTGGAGTTTGGGGATGGACAACTGCTAAGGAAGGCAGGAGCCTCCCTTCAAATGGAAAATGTCAACCTCCTCCCTCCCAATTGTTATAATTTTGAAATTAAGGGGCTCTCAGGCAAAGATATGGGAATAGCAATAACAGTTCTTTACCAGGAAAATTNCTGCCCCAGCTCTGACAGATGGCAATAGAATTCACACCCCCAACCACATCTTTGTAACCTGAGACACAGTATGAGCAGGAAAGAAAAAGAAATGTTAAAAAGTAAAATTAAAAGCCAAAACCCAAGCAAGCCTTCACCTGAGGGTGGCCCTGGAGCTGCAGCCAACAGTCAGAGGGGTGTCCATCAAATCCAGCATGGGCACAAAGGGAGGTGGGAATAATTTAGCTCTCAGTCCTTTTAGGAAAGCACAGTAGGATCATCCACCTGGGGAGTGTGTCCAGGGAAGGGAATGGAGCTGGGGAAAGGGGCTGGAGCCCCAGGAGCAGCTCAGGGAGCTGGGAAGGGGCTCAGCCTGGAGAAAAGGAGGCTCAGGGGGGACCTTGTGGCTCTGCACAACTCCCTGACAGGAGGGGACAGCCGGGGGGGTCGGGCTCTGCTCCAGGGAACAGGGACAGGAGGAGAGGGAACAGCCTCAGGCTGGGCCAGGGGAGGCTTAGATTGGACATCAGGGAAACTTCTTCCTGCAAAGGCTGGTTTAGCACTGGGAAGGGCTGGAAAAGACCTCCAAGACCATCAAGTCCAATCCTTACCCAGCACCATCAAGCTGGCAGAGAATAAAACTGGGTGCAAAAGCAGGAATTGAATACAAAACAAAATTGCAGCCAAGGTTGTCTCCAGTGGGATGTCTGGGCTTCCAGCCAGTGCTCCACACTCAGCACCAAGCCTCCTCCAGCCTGGCCTTGGGCACTGCCAGGGATCCAGGGGCAGCCCCAGCTGCTCTGGGCACCCTGTGCCAGGGCCTGCCCACCCTCCCAGGGAACAATTCCTCCCCAATTTCCCATCTGTAGCTCCACTCTGTCAGTTCAAAGCCATTCCCCTTGTCCTATCACAGTGCATGTGTTCAGCACCACCTCAGGTCTGATCCTTCCCTGCTTCAACCACTTCTCCAGTGCCCAAACCATCAGTGAAGCACAAAACCCTTCATGCTTTCTGCACCTGGGGCTCACCTGCCCTCCTTGGGGCCATGGTTCAGCCTCCCCAGGAGGATGAGGGGCCCCAAAACAGCCACAACACCACACAAACAGTGCCATGCCCTGATCTGCTGGGGAGCAGTGGGAGAGGACACAAGACACAGCCAACAGGAGACACCACAAGCAAAAATATTTCAAACTGCTAAAATTGCTTTTTTTCTAGTCCACAAACTGGCACAGGTGTTCCCAATCCATCTCTCACAAGGTAAACACTGCATTTGGGTTGTAATTTGTTTAGCAAACCTTGCATTTCCAGCTGTAATTACCCCATCGAGACAGCTAAATGAGGATGGCATTTCAAGTGACCTTCAGCTCCCAGCTGCAGTCACCATCCCAGGGAGAGATGGAGCAGGGAGGGGAGGCAGCACAAGGTTCCCCAGGTGAGAGGTGCCTGGATCTGCCAGCCAGGTGTTCCTCCAAAACCAGCCAGCTGGAGGCAGAGTGGGGTTTTAGGGAGGACAGCAGCCACAAACCCAAAATGTTGGATTTCTCTGCCAGGAAAAAGGCCACTGTCATTGGTATTTCCTCAGCTGGGAGAGCTCAGCATGTGTTTCCTCACAGAAACATCCTGCAAAGCCAAGGGCTGTGAGGACACCACCCTGCAGGATGCTCCACACAGTGTAAATATTTTGGGGTTCCTCTTGCAGAAGAAGAGGGTTTTCCCCAACATTCCCTTGCCAAAGGGCAGAGATGGTGTTTTGCCTTGCACTGAGACACCCAGAGAGTCAACTTGATAAGACACACACAGTGCCCTTAAAATAACTGTACAAGAAGAATTTCCAGTTCCCTTCCATCTGGTTCCTCTCCTGCTCTCCAGTCTTCTGCCCCTTGCCCCAGTCCTGCCCCAGGTGAGCCCATCCCAGTCCAGCATTCCCTGTGAGAAGAATGACAGATTTGTCTTTACAAACAAGCCCTGGGTCTGCTGGTAGATAGCACTAGCACTGAGAGATTAAAAAAAATAATGAAAAATATTCCACTGATTGATGAATAAAAAAGAAGATACTTGCCTTTACAAACAAACTGTAGATTTGCTAATAAATAAAAACAGATATTAAAGGATTAAAAAATAGAAAAAACCCATAAATTCCATAAGAATTAAAAATTAAAAGAAGGGTTATACATTAAAGAAGAATCTTAAGCATTCCAAGAAATCTGTACCTCTCAAGTACCTCAGCCAATAAGGAAAGAGAGGGAGAAATGTGGCCAGGAAATTAAAATAAATAAGAAGCTGCATCCTCCAAAAATTTAAGAAACCCCAGGGAAAATGCCCCATGGCCGCTCCCTTTCTTCAAATAAAGTAAAAACTCCTCTGTCTCCTTTTTAGACATAAACCTCTGGTGCTTGTAGATTAATTTTCCTGACACCTGCTTCTCTGCTCCCAGATGCTCGTTTCCCCCCTCCTCCCCAAGACTCACTGAGTCCTCCCCTTTAATCCCAATCCATCTTGGAGGATTTCCCACTGGTTTTCCATCCAGCCTCTTGCCTGCTCTCTGGCTGTCCCCAGCCCTCCTGGTGTCTCCTCCTGCAGGGCTCTCTGCTTTCCCACTCCACCTTCTCCCCACCCTTCCCAGCTGCTTCTTTCCCAGATAATCTCCTGCACCAGCTCCGGTGCCACCCGGGGAGAGCCAGGCAGGAATCTGGGCCTCCTGCACTAACCTCCTGTCATTATGAAGCGAGCTTAACAAAAATATGAATTAAAAAGTGAAATCCCTACAGAGAACGGCACAAACCCAGCCCTGTCAGCATCCAGAGGGTCAGTCTCCCCCTGGACCACCTCCCCTGCAGCTCCACTGCTGGAGAAGCCAAAGCCATTGCTGGATCTAAGTAAACTTAGAGGGACTCCAGGGAGCCAATGCTGCAAATGGATTTTCCTTTCCCCGGGGGCAGCTGCAGTGGCCAGAGGCAGCAGGGCAGGGCAGTGCCTCCCTGGCTGGGCTCTGCACCCACAGGAGGGGCTGGGCCCCGTTTCTGCAGCAAAGGGCAGCCCAGCATCCATCAGGGCAGAGCCTGTCAGTGCTGGAGGCAGCAGGAGCTTTAACAAGCCCTGCCAAGGTCGTTTGGAGCCGTCCCAAGCTCACGCTCAGTTTGCAAGGCAGTCTGAAGCAGATTTATTGACCCCCACACCGCAGGGCACAGAGGGAAAGAAAGCAAAGGAGCACTCAAAGTCCTGCCAGGACCTGCCACAGGCATCTGAATGGGGGAAGAGCTGAATGCTGCCCGATTCTGGCTGGAAAAGCTTTGGAATGCTTCAACAGGGAGCACAGGGCACTGCAAAGTGATGGCACTGCAAGCACCCGAGTGCTCTTCCACACACCTGTGTTCTCTGGGGCTCCCAAACCCACACTGACCTCACCTGGCCCTGGCAGGCTGGCACAATGCAGCTCAGAGAGCAGGGAAATCCCTCCAGGGCTCTCTCCCGTGCCCTGGAGCACTTGGCTTCCTCTGACACAAGATTCAGTAGGAGAGGGAGGGGACACAGGGGACACAAGGAAAGCACAGAACCAAGTGAAAACCTGCAGAACTGAGTTCCTGCCTGCCCACATCAGGCACCAGAGCAGGGCCCACAATCTGATTTTGCTCCCACACTGAACAGCCACAGCACCTTCCACCCATCCCATTCCAAATTAATTCCTATGAGCTCTGAACATCTTGAATTTTTCCAATCACAAGAACACACGGTGACACAGAAATTGGAACCAGCCAGCTGCTGGCTGTGCAGGGCCTCAGCTCCCCGAGCAGCCCTTCAGAGAGGCCTCAAGCCTTTTATATACTCAGTGCATTGTGCAGCAAGTACTAACACAGCTCTGGAGAAGGGACAACAAAATCCAAGAGTGACAGGAAGCATGGAAGGGAGAAGGGGAAATTAAGCTCCTTGCAAGCAACTACAGAGCTTTTGCCTTCTAGTACTTCCTGAGAGCTCCACTCTCCCAATCTATTGCCTTAACAAAGCTGCTTGGGAAGCTCTCCTTAAGCCATTCCCTCTGCCAGGTAGGAAAAGATGGAAGTAGGTTGGTTGATGCCTCCTAATTTCACTCATAAGAAGTGTCAGCCTGCTGGAGTGATGCCCAAGGAAGCCTCCACCCAACAGCAGCACATTCAGTACCTGACCTACAGGCGTGAGCAGAGAACAGCAGGGATGGAAGGAAGAACAGTACATGAAGGTGAGAATAAAATAATTTAAATGTGTCTTAAGTTGCAAAGGCAAGATGTGGCTGGGGGTGTGAATTCTATTGNGGGAGCCCAGGCCCATCCACAGCACCCCTGGAGCTGCAGAGGAAACTCCACCCTTGGCCAGGACCCTGCTCCAGCAGAGCCACATCTGCCCCTGCAGGGGGATTGCAGCCCCCATGGGATGGGGCTGTGCCAGCCCCCTGCCCAGCAGGGTGTCAGGGGGGTTCTGACTCTGCCAGGGGTTTCTGTTTGTACCATTGCATTTGTATTGTTAATTTTCCTGGTAAGGAACTGTTATTGCTATTCCCATATCTTTGCCTGAGAGCCCCTTAATTTCAAAAGTATAACAACTGGGAGGGAGGGGGTTGACATTTTCCATTCCAAGGGAGGCTCCTGCCTTCCTCAGCAGACCCCTGTCTGTTCAAACCAAGACAAAATGTTAGAAAAACTGGCAGAGGGATGTGGTAGCATCCACCAAAAGAAGAAGCAAGTGCCCTGTGAGTGCATTTAAAGTTGAAATTGGCCCAGAAGTGAGCTGGCACAGGGGGCACAGCAGCAGCAGGGCAGGGTGAGAATCACCAGGGCAGTAATTGCCAGAATCAAGGAACACTGCAGCACTCCCCACGGCTGCTGGGAGCCAGAGATGTGCCCCAAGGCACATCTTCCCTGCCAAGGTGTTTCCTTAGGGTGGTCACGTTACCAACACATTTCTGATTTCTATCCAAAACGACTCAAAATAAGCATGGATAATCAGACGAGATGGAGACAATGATGAACAACCTGGATACTTTCCCAGAGCTCAGAGGAGCTTCAGCCTTAAACTCTGCAGGAAGCCAGTCCATTCATCATTCCCACCTTTATCCCCTGCTGTTTCTGCAGCAGGGATGAGAGCAGATCAAATAAAAAAGTCCAACTATTCCCACGTGCAGCTGCTCAGAGTTTTCCCTTCTAGTTTGGTGTAAGAAATCTCCATGGCTCCCTGCATCTTTGGATGCTAAACATTAAAACAGGGAGAGGCTTTCACTCCTCAAACTCTGCTTGAGAAGCCTCCTCTTTTCAAGCAGAGCTTTAGGAGCTGCCACAGGAAGGTCATTTCAGCCCGTGGTAGCTCTTCTGCTACAGTCTCTGTAGCCTTTTTTGAGGCTTTTTTAGCTTTACAGGTGCTGGGCTGTCCATCACCAGCTCCAGCACAGGGAGATTCTGCCCACACACAGAGGGTCCCACGAGCCATGGGCTCAGGGCACAGGCAGCCAGAATTGTTCTCAGTAAATAGATTTAATGGCCATGCAAGAACACATCCCACTGATCCATGGGCAGGAGCAGCAGGATTTGCTGGGCTAAGCACTATGTTAGCATAGCTCAGATGTGCTGCACTGACAAATCACTACCAAGTGCAGGAATGCCCAGCTATTCCTTAAAATTCACTTTTCTAATCAGGCAAGTTGAAATTTGAGGCATTCCTAGGTGCTATGGTACAACTTTGCTATTGAGAAGACAACACAGTTTGTTCCCCACCGAGCAGCAGGACTGGCTCCCCAGTTCCCTCTCCCCAAGTTCAGCAGGAGTTACAGGAGACAGAACTGCTGAGCTTTTTTCCAGAGAGAATTCCCTCTGCAGCTGTGAGCACACAGTGCAGGGACGACCCCTGCCATTTCTCTCTCACATCTCAGCAACACCTTGGCCTAGCAACTTCAACTGCCTGATTATTTTGCCTTCAGCACAAACTGGTTGCTGCAGGAGGAAAACCCTTGTCTGATACATGCTGAGCTCAGGGAATCAGGATCCAAACCTTTCCTCCATGAGGGGGTTGTGTTGCATGAAGGAATAATTGCTGCCCAAACCCAGAGCCCACACGCTGCTGCCTCAGCACAAAGCCTTTACACACAGGGGTGGAGGATGAGGAGTGCTGATGGAAAAGTGGCCACTTTTATGAGAGAGAGGAGGAAGTTCCACCTCTTCAAGCCCGCATTCACCATCCACAACAAAAGCCCCATCCTCAGTCTCTGTCTCTGACCCCCACACAACATTTTAATTATCTTTAAATAAAAAAATAACTCCAAAAGAAGCAGTACTCACATGAGAGCAGATTCCACTTCTGGGCTTGCAGACAGAAGGATGAGAAGCCAGGAGCAGAGCTTTTCCTCTCGAAGTCCTGCAGGCACCTGGTCCATCAGCCCAGCCCACACTGCCTGGCTAGCCTGAAGGCATTGGGCTCCCCAGCCTCTTCCACAAGGAGCTGGACATGGCACTGGCAGAGCTCTGAGCTCCCCAGAAGCCCTGGTGAGGAAAGGGCAGTGCTGGCACCAAGTGTCTGTCACCCAGAGCCTGGTGCCTGCCCCTCAGGGAGGCCACAGTCCCCCCAGGCAGGCGCTCCACACCTCCCACCCCACCCCACCAACCTGCTCCAGGCAGCAGCACGTAAACACAGGAGGAGAATCCGGCCTTGAGGAGCAGTGCCAAGGAATGCCAAGCACAGGACAGTGCCAGCAGGGCAAATATTTGCCTCCAGGCTTGGGAGAGAGAAGGAATTACAACTTCCCAGGACAACATCGGTGCTCACCAGCTGTGATCCCTGCTGCACCACTGCTGCCCTTCCCACATCCCTGAGTGCATAGTGGAATTCCACCAAGGAAGAGATGGGAAGAGCACAGTTCACACCCACTGAGCAATACTCCCAATCTTTGTCCAAGAGAGACCAGACAGGGTTTTGTATGCAGCAGTTTTATTTTAAGCAGTTATGACCCCGTACAAGCAGCTTTTAGGAAGACAATTCTTTACACTTTACACTTACTGAGGGTTTAATGCCAACAGCAATTATTATTTTATCCTTTACATGGGGGTGGTGGAGGTTGCCCAGCTCCTGCTGCCTCTGCCTCCTCCTCCTCCTGGGAGGAATGATCTTCCTCCTCCTCCTCCTCCTCCCTGGGGGAGAAGGGTCCCACCAGCCAGGACACAGGAGTGTTGTTCCTCAGGTAACCCAGCAGCTCCTCCATGTACTCCTGGATCACAGCCAGCTCCCTCTGGCTCCGGGTCAAAACACTGCTGGACAAATCCTGGAAGGAGTTTGCCACTGAGAAAGCAGCACGCAGCTCCTCGATGGCACCCAGAGCCTGCTTCAGTTTGTCCTGCAGGCTGCAGGGAAGGCCCTGGATGGCAGCCACCACCCCACAGCAGGTGAGGTGCAGCTGCTGGGTGATCCTGCGTGCCATGAGCAGGGTCAGATGCTCCATCTCCTGGGAGGAGGCAGGAAGGACACGATCAGGAATGAGTCACTTCAAAGTTAAAAATCAAGGGGATGCCCAGAGCTCTTTGCCTCCCTCCCCAGGAAGGTACCTCTGGCTCTGCAGGGCTTTCATCGCCACTCTCTTTGAGATACTTCCTACTCCAGTCCAGCCACATCTGGTGTAGTTTCTCCTGCCCCTCCTGAAGCTTTTGATTAAATGCTTGCTTAAACGCCTCAATCTGTGGCAGGCAAAGATCAGAGTGCCAGGACAGGCAGTCCAGCTGGGGAACTGCAAAGCTCCTCAGCACAGCAATGAAGCTGAGGCAAGACCGGGGCTTTAGTCCCCTCCTTGCAGGGGCTGGGCTCTACCTACCAGCTCGAGGATGCAGTGGAGATGTGCCAGGGCCCCCTGCATGCCCTGCCAGACCTGCTTGATCCTGGCTGTGGAGTGCAGGTGGGCAAAGAGGTGAAGTTCCTCCGAGAGAGAGCCCAGGCACACAAAGCACCTCCTGTGCTCCCACGGCTGCTCCAGGGGCATCACACCTGTGCCCTCCTCACACGCTGCCAGCTGGGCTGGGGACAGAGGCAGTGCCTGAGTCAGAGATGGCACAGCCGCAGGCTCACGAGATCCCAGACTAGCAGCCAGGTACCCTCCCGGGTGGCCCTGGCACAGGGTGCCCAGAGCAGCTGTGGCTGCCCCTGGATCCCTGGCAGTGTCCCAGGCCAGGCTGGATGGGGCTTGGAGCAGCCTGGGGTGGTGGAAGGTGTCCCTGCCCACAGTGACAAGCCCAAAATGAGCTTTAAGGTGCCTTCCAACCCAAACCATTGTGGGATTCTCTTCTTCCCATCAGCCCTGTTCCAGAGTAGTGGGATGAGGAATGGGGCTGACCATCCCCAGTCCAACAGTTCCCACTTCCATAGTCACATCCACCCTTTCCTTACCTAGCTCCTCGTTTCCAATAGGGAGAGAGTCACCCCCTGCTCTCCCCAGCACACCCTCTGCTCCACAGCCACCCGGCTGTCCCACTGCAGGCTCCAGAACTAGCACAGGCACTGTGGGGCTGGCAGCCCCCTCGCTGCCCTGCAGAGCCTCCCTGGTGACAGCCAGCACCTCCAGCACTTTGCTGCTCACAGCCTCCTTCACCTCAGCCACTCTGGATGACACCAGCTCCTTCGTGTCAGAGAGGATCTGGGGAACAGGAGGAATGGCAGATAATGCAGTGGGTGTGGCTCACACAAATTCTGAGCTGCACCAAGAGGTCGAATAGCACAGTGTCAGTTAGGTGTTTACCCTGGTAGGAACTTGCATTACACACACAGGTGTGTGAGCCTACATCACTCCTAGCTTAGAAATCCCACAAGAACCAGGCCCCTCTGCCTGCCAGGGACAGCACAGCCTTTAATTCTTACCTGTTCCACTGGCTTTGGGAGGAGTGGCAGCTTCTCTCCCAGTTTATCCAAACCCTTGGAAGCAAACTCACTCGCTGCAGCAACTGAAGAGAGAACCAAAAACGTGTCAAAATGTGGTTTTTTGCAATTTCACCTCGAGTTCCACCTTGCAAAAATCAGTTTTAGGGAAGTCCTCATGAGAATTAATCCCTGACTCTCCATCACACTGCTGGGATTAGGGCCCAGCTTTAGCCTTATTTACAAGGCAGGAGCTGTCCTTTCACTTTGGCAATGGAGAGGTGCATTTCCTCCCCCCAGGACTCCTCCCGGGTGTGGAAGGAGCCAGAGAGCCCCTCCCAGGCAGGGCCTGCCCTTCCCCAGGGATTTACCGTGAGGCTCCAGGGTGGCCAGCACTGGCTGCACGCAGCTGGCCGTGGCCTCGGTCAGGCCCTGCACTCCCTTCTCCACAGCACCACACACAGAGCTCAGGCAGGGGGGGCTCTCCTTGGTGGAGGCATAGGCTGCAGAAACCACACCACGGGCAGAGCTCAGCAGGCTCAGACTGGCCACCTCCTTCACTGCAGCCTGGAAGAGCAAAGAAAAGCGCAGCCATGAAGCTCCAAACATGGCCCTGAAATTCCCTGTTTGGGAAGAATTGTCACCAAATTGCCTGGCCTATCTGAGGGAGAAACTCTTGCCTTGCTCACACGCTTAATTACATCCATGACTCAGTTGTGACAGGAGCTGGGGAGCTTTGGCACTAATGATGGTCCACCCCAGGAAAGTCTTCTAGCACAAGAACAACCAGCTTTGGGGGAGACCTCCATTCTTCTGCCACATACCCATCTCCAGTTCACCTGGAATGGTTATTTGACAAGGCAGTATCCCAAGAAAAGCCCCACCAGGCAGGACTGAGTTGGTTTTAAGCTGACAGACTTCACCCTTGCCCGCAGGGATGCTGCTGGTCACAGGAGCAGAGCCAGAGCAGCAGGGAGGCTGAAACATTGGAGTCTTTCCATGGGAGCTGTGCTTGCCAGGAGCCAGGATCTTAAGCTGGAGAAACATCTTTCCTAGCCAAGAACCAGGAGATGTTGCTGAGCCTAAGAGGTTACAGGGACTTTAGGCCCACATCTTTGTCTGTGCTGTCACTCAGAAGCTGCAGGACACAGCTTGAGCAGAGGAAACTCCCATTTTTGGGGGCTCAGCTCCCCTCAGCCACAGCAGGGCCACCTCCTCACGCTCACCCCGGAGCTGCCACTCCTCACATCCCACAGGGGCACCGACCTCCTGCTCCTCCTCCACCTCTGGGGAGCTCTGGGCAGCCTCCTCCTGGTCAGGCACAGCACAGGCCATGGCAGCTGGAATGCAAGGAACACCAAGGCTTTAGGGAAAGGTCCCCCTTCCAAGGGGACACTTCCCTCTAGGGTCATAAAAGAGAAAAGTTCTTTTACTGCCTGTTCAGGGGAAACCCCAAAACAGCCTCACAGGAGGGGGTCTGTGCCACTTGCAAATCTACCTGCTTTCAAGTTTAAGTTTCAGGTGTTTTGTGATAGCCAAAGAACAAGGAAAACATTCATTCCTCACCCTAGAGACCAAATATTATTAATGTATTTGGGAGAGGCACAAGGTACTTCCTTCCTCTGGTCCCTAGGGTTTTAGTTTCTATATTTTTCATACATTTGTAATCCTGCAGTTCTTTAGTGTGTAACTCTAAACTCCATGTACAGTGTGAGCTGCTGCTTTCCCATTTTGGTCAGACACAGCAATTCCTCTCCAGGCCTGGCAATCAAGGACACCTCACTGCCTCAGGCCCCAGAGATGGAAACAAAAGGGGGAGCAAACTTGGGGTAAATTCCTTCATTACCTGAAGCTGTAATTGGAAGATTAACCCCCAATATGCAAATGGGCCAAACTTATAAAAGTGTGAAAACCCGTGACCTCTCATCCATTTTTGGGGGTAGCCCTGGAGGGGCTTTGTCTGCCCAAAGTGTACCTGAAGGTCCTTCAATAAATATAAGTGCTTTTTATTCTCTTAGTTTTGCCCAGCCTCTGTTTTTAGGTAACCCCAGAAAAGGCATCACCTCCCCACCAAGGCTTCAAGAAATTCTTGACTAAAAGAAACAATAACAGCAGAACTGGGGGAAAACAGAGCTCAAAGGTTTGCCCTGCTGCTGTCACACCCCAACACCAAATATTCCTCCTGGAAATTCCAGCACAGTACCTTTTGCACCTGTTGGAGGTGAGCAAACCACCAGCACAGAAGAACCAGGCACCCACCATGCTCCATCACCCCCTCCTGCCTTTTTATAGTGGCTGGGATGGGGCAAGGCAGGACCCTCAGGGACTGGGAAGCAGCAGGAAGGAGCCAGGCCCTGTCCTGGCCAATTAGAGGGCTGAAATGGGCCCTGCTGGGGCTCGTTAATTACTGTTAATTACTCTGTAGTTAGGCAGGCACACCTTGTCCTGTGTAAAGCAGCTTCACTTGGAGGCTTCCATTTCATCAGCAATGACTATGGGAAGGTGTGAAAGCAGTTTCCTGCATGAATGATATTTAATGATTAATCACGTTCCTAGATTAGGGATGAGCAATAAGATTTTGGGTTATTTAAGGGGAACTTAATTTCTGAGTTTGTCTGAGATGCCACAATCCTTTGCTAAGTATGTGTAGTGCTCTCTGACCAGTTGTCTACAGTTCTTTTGGATTCTGAATCCCCCTGGATTCTGAACATTGCAAGTAATTGAATTTATTTTTGTATTTATTAAAATGGTTTTTCTGATGGCAGACACTAAGGACCAAAAATCATCATTTTTATACTAAATATATGGCATTATCTGTGCTTTCTCGGGTACATCCAATGGTAAACTCAGTGTTAGAAAAAGGAAAAAACCACTTTGGAATGGCCCTGGCTGCACAAAGATCACAGTCTCGTGCAGTTTTCTGCATGATGAGCCTGGCTGATCGTGAGGCTGCCAAACCAACCTGTTTTAATGGCCATGGACCTGCTGCAAGCTGGTCCAGGAAATCTGGGGGTTCTGACACACTGCCTGTTATCAGAGCTCACTATCCCCATAACAGAGGCCAGGAGAGGAATCAGTGAAATGTCTCTGTGTGTTCCCTGGGGTCTGTGCTGCAAGAGAGGAGAAAACCCCTCCAGACAAGCCCTGGAGCAGTGCTGAGGTCCTGCAGGGGGATCCATCAGCCCAGAATGGCTGCAGGGAGGAGCAGTGGTTGTGCTGTGCCTCCAGGTTTGTCTTGCTGGTTTGGGCTGTGACAGCAGCAACCCTGGAATGTGTCACCCTCCTGCACAGAGCTCCCACTGCTCAGTCTCACTGCTCCTGTAAGAGCATGGATGGCCATGCTCATAGTGGTTGTCACCTCACACAGGGACAAAAAGGTCCTTGGTGGCCTGAGATGTCCAGGCAGTTTCTCTGCCTGCAGCAGTAACAGCCTTGAGTTTCACCAGGGGAGGTTTAGGTTGGATATTGGGGAAAATTTCCTCACCCAAAGGGTGGTCAGGCACTAGAGCAGCTGCCCAGGGCACTGGTGGCATCACCATCCCTGGAAGTGCTCAAAAAACCTGTGGGTGTGTGGCTGGGAGACGTGGTTTGGTGGCAGAGCTGGCAGTGCTGGGGAAATGGTTGGACTCAATGATCTTCAGTGCCTTTTCCAACCTTAATAATTCCATGATCCCATGATTCTGATTCCATCTTCTGAGGATGTTTACATGGGAAATGGGATTTTGAACCTGTTGAAATGGGAGCTGCCATATTTCAGAGGATGAGCTTCATCTGGCTCATCAACACAGCACAAGCCATGGCCCCGAGGCTGCCAGAGCTCCAGGAGTGTTGGGACAGCACTGTCAGAGATGCACAGGGTGGAGGTGGAGTCTCTGTGCAGGAGCTGGACTCCATGATCCTTGTGGGTCCCTTCCAGCTGAGGATATTTCACAATCCTGTGAAAGAAAAAGGGCATGGGAAGAGGCCAAATAGGCACTGGCTGCACCTTTTCCCCACAATCCACACAATTTCAGCCAAGTTCTCAGAATTGCAGGTTGGCTCTTGCCTGGGTCTCTCTGCAGCTACAACCTCCTCAGGGGATGCCTTTGTGTGGGTGTGGCTGGGGTGTCTCCACTGCTGGGACCACAGTTTTGGAGGAAAGAGCACCCAAGGCAGGGGCAGGGAGAGAGAGGTGCTGGGAAGGGCACAAGCTCTGTAAATCCTGGACAGAATTGCTGGGAGGTGACTCCAAGAGGTCCTGGCAGCCACTGGTGCTGGAGACACCAGCTGTGGTGACTCCACCAGCTCGGTCAGTCCCAGCAGTGCCAGCTCAGTCTGTGCTGTAAATGAATCACCCTTCCAGTGCTGATGGCTGCACTGGTGTCTGAAGCCCACAGAGCTCCTGGGGAAGAGCAGGAGCTCGGCCTGTGGATGCTGTATCCCTGACAACAGCTCCTTCCATCCACCCTCAGCCAGCTGCCAGCAATTAGAAGTGGCCATCCCAGTGCTGGTGATGGGAAGGGGAGGGCTGGAGCACTGGGCTGGGCTCGAGAACTGTGGGACTGAGTCTGCAGCCCTGCCAGCTGCCTGTGGGGCGACTTTGTCTGAGACTGTTGGGTTTTGTGTCTCAGCTTTAAAATGGTGCCCATGATTTTGACCTTTTTCCACAACAGGCTTTGGGATCCACTGGTGCAAAGCGCCAGGTGAGAGCTGGGGTTACTGATAATAAACTCCACACTCAGCACTAGGAAAGCACACCCTGCTCAAGTCACTGCCCCCTCAGCCAGGGAAATAAGAGTTTCCCAGAGCAGATCTGGCCAGCACAAGTTGCCAAGTCCTTGGATTTGCTCCCCTCCGGGAGGAGGAGGCACAGCCAGTCTCTGATGTGGCACAGTTCTTTTGCAGGAGCTCCACTCGAGGTGAGAGCAGAGCTCAGGATGTCAGGCTGGGCTCTGCTCTCCAGCCCATCCAGCTCCTCCTCCAGATACCTGGAGGAAACACATCCAGCAAGGGCATGGAACTGTCTGGAGTGGCTCCAGAGCAGGCACCAAGGGATGGAGCAGCTCTGCTGGGAGGAGAGGCTGAGAGAGTTGGGGGTGTTCAGCCTGGAAGAGAGAAGGCTATGGGGTGATGTAATTCCAGCCTTCCAGGGCCTGAAGGAGCCAACAGGAAAGATGGAGAGAAACTATTGACAAGGGCCTGCAGTGACAGGACGAGAGAGAATGGCTTCAAACTGAAAGGGAGTAGGTTTGGATTGGATGTTGGGAAGACATCCTTCCCTGTGAGGGTGGGCAGGCCCTGGCACAGGGTGCCCAGAGCAGCTGGGGCTGCCCCTGGATCCCTGGAAGTGTCCAAGGCCAGCTCAGACAGGGCTTGGAGCAACCTGGAGTAGTGGAAGGTGTCCTTGCCCATGGCAGGGGGTAGAACTGGATTGGCTTCAAGGTCCTTCCAACACATTCTGTGATGATTCTATGATGAAATAGGTCCTGTCCCCCAGAAGGTGCCTTCCACCAGCACCCCTTGTATCTGGACCAGAACTTCCAAGCAGGCTGGACCGCTGGACAAGTTCTGGCTGCAGCAGGCAAAGTGGTACACCCATAGGAGACCATCCACACCCCCCGAGAGCATCGTGAGAGACAGTGCCTGGCTTTGGAGGGTTTGCATGGTGCACGTGCACAGAGGGAGTCACAAAGCAGAAGAGGAGCTCTGGGTGCCCCTCTGCCCCACATCACACTTGCTTAGAGTGTCCTGGCCTCTTTCAGTCACCTCCATATCATGCCATCAGCAGGTGGCATATATTTGAAGACTAGCAAACTGTCATAAACACCCCTCAGAAATATTATTTGAAGTCCTTTCCATAAAAAGAAACTGGAGCTTGATATATGTGCAGAGCACAAAGAATGGGCTCCGGCAGCACATTTCGAAAATCACTGCTTTAGGCAATCTCCTTAGCAGCTTGTTAGATGTTTTATAAGTGTCCTTCCCAGCTCCAAAAGAAATAATACCACTAATGATTGTGTCAGATACAAAATAATTTCACAGCCTTTTTTGTCTGCAAGCTTTCCAATTCCAATAAATCACGTGCCCTTCTGTGCAGCTGAAGGAATCCAAATCCCAAGGAGCAGGCAGCTTGGCTGGGAAAGAAAATAAAAATAGGAAGGACACTGGGGCCATTTTTTCCTGTATTAATTGTTTGCCTTAGCAAGCCAGGCCTTGCTGAGCTGCGATTCCTGCTCTGAGTAGCAGGGCTGAGCACTCCTGGGGTCCCTCGGGGAGGGCTGGGATGAAACCTGGACAGGGATAGTGAGGGGGTCTGCACACCCCTGCACGTCTCTCTGCAGAGGGGACTGCTGTCCCTGCCAGGGCAGGGACATCCCAGCTCCCAGGGAGGCGTGGGAGCTGGGCCCTGACACATCTCCTGTCCCATCCCAGGGAAGGGATCTGCACGGCTCAGGAGCTGGGCAGGGCTCTGACCAGGCAACTGTGGGGACCTGTGAGCTCCCTGCAAATCCCCCAGTGCCATGGAGATCGTCCTTGTGGGCACAGCCACACCTGAGTGACAGCATCAATCCACCAGGAAAAGCTCTCCTGCCAGTGACATCCCTGGGGCCAGCAGGGCTGAGGCAGGGCAGGAAGGACACAAGTGCCTTTGTGCTTTACCTCTTGGATTTAAAGATGGAATATGTACAGGGGAAGTAAGAAACTCATTTCACACTTCCCTTGAATCATAAAATCATGGAATGGTTTGGGCTGGAAGGAAACCTTAAAGCTCATCTTACTCCAGCTTCCCCAAAGCTGGAATTCCACTGGACCAGGTTGCTCCAAGCCCCATCCAACCTGGCCTTGGACACTTCCAGGCATGGGGCAATGCTGAGTTTCTTTCTCACAGAATAACTGCAACCCAGGCGAGAGTTATTTTAAATACCCAGAAACAATCAGTAAAAATTCATATTTCTGGGAAATGTGCATTTCCAGTCTTTTGAGACTCCCTGTTGAATTTTCACTGGGAGTTATGGGGAAAAGGGCCCAGAAAACAACTGTTTACAAACAGAAATAAATGAGATGCATTGAAAAGAGCAGAGGATGGTGACCCTCCAGGCCCCAATGCAGTTCCAGACCATGAATAAATAACATGCACTGCTAGACCACCCTTCCTGTGGTGATTGCATGCACCGACTCCTGTTCTGAATAACAGCAAAGATCTCTCCAGGCTCTTGCAGAAAGTGGGGTAAGGCCAGAAGTTCCCTGGCCTGGTGCTCCAGAGGCCTGTGGAGCACTTGAGGAGAAGTACAATCCCGTGTGTCCCTTGGCCCCACGCTGTCCCCACACGCTGGGGCTGATGGAGCAGGGTTAGTCTCATGACTGACTCCAGGTCCTGCCTGAGCTTCCCCTGGGACTGGCACGATCTCCACCCCATCCTCCAGTGGCTGCTGCACTCCCAGCTCACAGTGATGTCTCCATCACTTAGGATGCTTCCCCTGCCTGTCTCTTACCCAGCTGCCTATTTTTTTTAACATTTTGTAAGAATTTAATTACCTTTGAAACCTTTTCCGTGCTCTGTAAGACCTGATTGAAATTTAGTAATGAATGCAGAAAGCACAATTTAAATACCCAAAGGACACAGTTACTCTGCAATGTGAAATAACATCTGATCCAGCCAAGTTTCATTTATCCACAGAAATTACAATTTTTCCTTATTTGCTGACTGACGGAATTTTTGAGGAACTTATTCCAGTCCTGCATGGCCCCTCATTTTCCATTGAAATTCCTGGAGTGCCTGGCACCACCAGGGAGATGATCCCACTCAAGGCCTGCCAGGGAACCCTTTCTGGGCAGAGCAGCAGCCTCAGCTCATCATCTACAAAATAAAAATTTTAACTCAAGTGAGAAGGAAAAGCTCAGAAAGCACATGATTAACTACATTTGTGTGTGTGTGTGGATATTTACATTTTTAATTGTAAAAGCTGTCCCTGAACTCCTGGGCTTTGCCCCAGATATGAGTGGGTAACTCAGGTGTGGTGATCTTCATCTCCCATCCGTGGTGTTTCCACTGCCCTGCTCTGGGTTGGGGTCTTCTCTTGCTTATTCCCCTGGCACAGGTCGTTCTAAACCCCCATAAAATCCCTGTTCCCTTCATCCACGCTCACTGGCTCAGGTGCCTCACACTGATCCCTCATGGGTCATGGATAGAGTGGGATGTTTCTTCCAGGCAGGAGAGACTCCCAGTAACTGCAGGAGATGGATGAGGATGGTTGGGGCATTTGGGTGTTTTGAATCCTCCCATTTATTACCCTTTTTTTTTTTGACAACCACCTTGTCATGAATAAAACACTAAGAAATCTCAACACCTAAGTTGTAAAGTTAATAAATTAAGTTACTTGTTATTAATGACTGTAAAGTTAATAAGTTAATGTTGTCAATAACCCTTTTTCCGTCGGGAGTCACCTCTGCTGCTGCCCAAAATGGTGACCGGGACTTGAAAGGGGGAGGAGTGATGTTGGCCCGTATGCAAAATAAGAGACAGTTCATACAGAGCAGCAAAACAAGCTTCTGAAACAACGAGCCAGCACCAGATTGAAAGATCTAAACACCCTTGATGAAGAACAATGTGCAGTTGTCTCCTAAAACACCCCTGAAGATTTTTACCATCTCGCCATAACCACAGGAAGTTAGCTAGAACAAAAACCCCAGACTTCGAGCCCAGCCATGTCTCCCTGTGCCCTCCCGTGAGGGCGGCAGCCCCGGCTCTGCCGTGCGTGTGACAAAGCTGAAATCCTCCTCCTCTGCGCCAGCCCTGGGAGCAGCGGCGGTGTGCGCGACCCCTCGGGCCCCCGTTCTGAGCTGATCTTTTAATAAAGGCATTAAAAGGAGCCAGGCTCCTGCCCTGTTCACTTCACCCTGACCATCACCGTCCTTCAAATTGTACCACTGGCTGACCCCAAGAAGAAGCCTCTTTCCCCATGGCTTGAGGCTTTCATGGGAGAATGATGATGAGATGTAGAGCCCTGGAGGGCTGGAAACATCATTTCATAGGGGACAATCTGTGCTGTGTCCCTTGGCAGTCACTGATTGTGTGGCTCCAAATGAAGGTTGTCCAGCAGAATTCCAGCTGCCCGACCCAAATCTGAGGCTCTGAACTTCCACAGAGCACTTGGAATGTGCTGCAGTTGGGAGATTCATTTCCCCATGGTTCAATTTGCAGTTTAATGCCAGCAGGGTCAGGATGGATCACAGCCATTCCCTCTGCCCTCGGGCTGCAACTCCAGTGCCAGGCTGTTCCCTGCTGAATCCCAGGCAGCTTTTGGGAATCTCAGGATATGGAAGCAGCAGCCTGTGCACCAGCCCAGCTATTTTGCATTTGAATTTCAGACCTGGCGGCCTGAGGGCTAAAACAGTTTTAATGCTTGGTTCTGCAAATAAACATCCAATCTTACATGGCTATGCCATGCCAGGCAGCTGAGATAACTTATAATTGTAGGAATATTATGGGATAACCCCGATGAAATCACAGGTGACTTCCCTGTAACACTCACATATTGCTTTCCCATGTCCTAGCAGCTTTCTCATTGCTTTTTTTCGTGGTTTGGACTTTTGAAGGCAGAAGTTAAAGATGTTACAGCTGACTTTAGAGTGATGCCTTCAGCTCCAAAGAAGGATTTTCCAGCAGCCCCATTTCCAAGCCAGTGCTGCCGTGGCTTGGTGGCCATGCTGCCCCAGCATCCTGCAGGATGCTCTGGGAGGAGAAGGTGCATTTTCCTTGCTGTAAATCTCCTCTCTGAGTCCCTGGAGGCTCAGAGCTCCTGGCAGTGGTGAGCCATGGCCAGGAGCTCCTCTCCCTGTTCAATGGGATTGCAGACTTCTCCAGAAATCCCTGGGTTCCAGGGAGCCCTGCTGGGGCTCTGCTCACAGCCCACGAGGTGCTGGGGCTTTATCCCAGCGGTGCTCTCAAGGAGCCTTTGTTTGCATTATCATCCCGAGCAGTGGGATAGCACTGCCCTACTTTGCCTCCCATAAAAATAGCCCTGAAATAAGGTTTGATCTTTTTCCAGCCACAGAAATCATTGTGAGCTGTTTGCTTCCACGCTCTTCCCAGTCAGTTGTTGGAGCTATTCTAAAATTATTCTTTCAGTGCCTTTTTTTTTCTGATGGGGTCACTGAGATTGCTGGTAAATCTTGATACACCTGTCAAAATACCTTTTTTTTCCTCACTAACAGAACATTTTGTATTCGATGTTGCAGCATTAGTGTATTTTAATATGTATCCCTTTCTTTTGCCATTCTTTAAAGTAGTTGGAAGATGCAATTTTCAAATCTTTTGTTGTACAGCCTTTTATCAAACTGTCTCTATAGCTGCTGCTTTTTTTTTAAATCAGATTTCTCTCTGATAGGATTAGATCTGAAATCATTGGTTACATTCCTTGCATTTCTCATTTCTAAAGCCAGGAAAAAAAAAATTGCTTTTTTACACAGTTTCTGTGCGGCGTTTTGAGCCTTTTGTACTTCTTTTCTCCCCTTTTAATATCGATTCTAATGTTTGTCAGACTATTTTATTTCTGCCTTCTTTGTTCTTTGCTTTTTTGATCTTTCCTGTTGGTGCTTCCCTATGAGTTTTACAACTAAATTTCTTTAATTTCCACTTGATGTCCTTTCTTTAAGTACTGTTGATACAGAAGAAAAGCAGAAGAAAGGTGATAGATTTTCTGCTGGTTTGACAGTCTAATAAGAGATGGAACAAACCACACAATTCAGTTCCTCATAAATCCTACAGGTTCCTTGTAATGGGAGGAGAATGTGCTGCTGAGGAAGGCTGGTCTGGCTCGTGCTCAGCTGCTGCTGTTTCCATTCCTCTGCTTGTTCCTTCCCTTCCTTGCCACCCTCTTTGTTCTGGACCTTTTCTTCGTGTCCCCATGCAGCCCAGGATCATGGAGGGGCACACCTAAACCTTTCCTCCTTCACTGTGTAATCCATGAAATCTGTGTTTGCAGCACTGGTGTGGAACCGAGTCTGGGCCGTGCTGTGCTCACACACACAGGATGGGGTGATGCACAAACCCCGGGGCAGGGCGGGGCAG
>VZSE01009715.1:0-11569 GCA_013398275.1 Promerops cafer
ATGCGCCTGGGCGCGGTCCTGAGCGCGCTGCGGCCCGCGCTGCCTCTCCTGCTCGGGCTGTCCCTGGGCTGCAGCCTGAGCCTCCTGCGCGCCTCCTGGAGCCACGGCGCGGCTGAGGAACGCTGTCTGGCACCGGGCCCGCCCGCGCCGCCCGCCCGTGGGGCTCCGCCCGAGGCAGCGGAGGGGAGGCCGGGCCCGGGCCACGAGGACTTCAGGCCTCGGATTGTGCCGTATTACAGAGACCCCAACAAGCCTTATAAAAAAGTGCTCAGGTAAGTCATGTTTTTTCTTGCCTGGATTGTCTTCAAGCAAAATATTCTCGTGGGAAGTTCTAAACCTTCGCGTGAGTGAACGGGTTCAAAGTGAAATTTGCTGTTTGAAAAAACTTGTGTAGTAAGAGCGTGGTGCAGCAAGGCAACCGTGAAGATTGTTCCCTTAAGGGGTGCAAGAGATGTGTTCAGGAAATTAACCTGAGGGGGAAAAAAGGCAGCAAAATTGCCCAAGAAGAGTGAGAATATTTCTTCTTAGTACAGGGAGGGTGATTCTGCTCTGCTGAGGTGAGACCCCACCTGCAATGCAACATCCAGCCTTGGGGTCCCCAACACAAAAAGGACATCAGCTTGTTGTAGTGAATCCAGAGGAAGCAAGCAAGATGATTGGAGGGGTGGAGGAAAGGCTGAGAGAATTTGAATTGTTCAGTCTGGAGAAAAGAAGCTTCATGGTGATATAGCTGCAGCCTTACAGTACAGGAAAGGGAGCAGCCAAGAAAGATGGAGAGAGACTGTTTAACAAGGACATGGAGTGACAGGACAAGGGGGAATGACTTCAAACTGAAGGAGAGTAGGTTTAGATTAGATATTAGGAAGAAAGTCTTTCCTGTGAGGCTGGCAAAGCACTGGCACAGGTTACCCAGAGAAGTTGTGGCTGTCCCATCCCTGGAACTGTCCGAGGCTGGACAGGGCTTGGAGCACCCTGGTCTAGTGGAAGATGTCTCTGCCCGTGGCAGGATGTTGGAACTAGACGATGTTAAAAGTCTCTTCCTCCCCAAACCATTCTGGTATTTGGGGGCTGTTTTGTTACTCATGTTTAATAGAACATGTTAAATTATTCTTCAAAACTTGTTTTAACTGGTCTACTCATTAGCAAAATTTTGATCAATTAATCGTAGTGTATGTGTTAAGGAAATTTTCCTGCCTGACCATCCAGGAGCCACTCTGGGCATCACACTGGCACTGCCCTAGGCTGTCACTGCTGGGACCGAGGCTTCTTTGCAGCTACAGCTCTGGTGACCCCACAGGTGCTTTGCTCAGCTCCTTACACACACCACACTCATACTGCCAGACAATTTTCTTTGGCTCCAGGTTTCCTGTAGCAGAGTCCCTTTGGTTTCTCTGAGTATTTCACTTATGGTGCAGCAACATCATAACAGCTCAAGGTGGTGCCTCTGCAGAGGGACCTGGGACAAAGGGACCCCTGGACTTCTGTACCCTCATAGTCTGTGTGTATTCTCTTCATATGTTTCCTCATGCGCCTCTTGGTGCAGTGGTGTTTTTTTTGTCTGGAGTCTTCTCATTGTTCACTGGGTCCTGCAGGGCTTTGTGCCGTTTGTGAGGCCAAAGACCACCACCCATTACTGGCTCATGGCCTGGGGCTTCAGTGATCTCGCAGCACCCAGGGCCCCGTGTGCAGCTGGTGCACCCCAGCACACCTCAGCCACCAGCACTAGAGACTCCTCGACAATAACTTCTGTGTTTTTATTGAGCATACCTGCTAAGCTGCACTGTGTACTAAGCTCCAAGTGGTTAACTCTGTGGTATTTTAATTTTAATTGCACTGGCACAGTTTTCTAGCTCAAATAGATAATATGAGATTGTAGCTACCTTGAAAGAAGCAAGGGATTTTACAAAATGGGATTTTCACTAGTGGGTCTTCTTTTAAAGCTCTATGACTACACTTGACTTTTTTGCCCTGGGTAGATTCCAGCAGTTAAAGACTTGTCCCAAGTTACCATAATTGTTTGATTTTTTTTTTCTCCTCCAGCTGTTTGTCATGTAGGTATGTACTTCCTTTACAGAACTCGCTACATCCAGACAGAATTGGGATTCCATGAGAGACTGTTTGTGGCTGTGCTGACCTCCAAGGCCACACTGAATACATTGGCAGTGGCAGTGAACAAGACAGTGGCCCACCACTTCCCACGCCTGCTGTACTTCACTGGGCTGCGCAGTGCCAAGGTGCCCCATGGCATGGTGCTGGTGGCCCACGGCGACGAGAGGCCCATTTGGCTCATGTATGAGACCATGAACTATATCCATCAACATTTTGGTTCTGATTATGACTGGTTCTACATCATGCAGGATGACACCTATGCCCAAGCTGAACAGGTCAAGGCCCTGGTGACACACCTGAGTATTAACCAAGATGTGTACCTGGGGCGAGCGGAGGAGTTCATCGGGGGAGATGAGCAAGCCCGTTACTGTCACGGGGGCTTTGGCTACCTGCTGTCCCGTAGCCTCTTGCTTAAGCTCCACCCATACCTGGACAGCTGTCGCAATGAGATCCTCAGTGTGCGCCCAGATGAGTGGCTGGGTCGTTGCATCATTGATTTCCTTGGCATCACTTGTGTTTCCCAGCTCCAGGTACTCCCTCCCTGCTCAGGTTTTGTGTTAGCTTAGCCTGACAAAGCCCAGAATCTTCCTTGTTCTCTACTGCATAGCCAAGTGGCTTTTTTTGTGAGCTGCTGCTGTGAGTTGCAGAGGAAGGAAGGGCTCTGTGCTATGGCAGCATTGTGGGGGGAGCCCAGAATCACAGCTGGCATGTTGAGGGAGAGAGCACACACAGGATTTAATTTTCAGCCTTACTGGCAGGGCTGATTCACAGGTTTTGGAAGGCAGGATAAAGGGTACGTTGGTACTGAGAAGCAAGTGGGAATGCAGTGCAGGGTGGGAGGGACAACTTATCCTTTTTTTTTTCTGGGTACTACAGTCAGTATGGAAAGAGGGGCAGATGTGTGTCTGGGGTGAGAAAAAGCTGCTCTGTGAACTCAAGTTCCATGTCAGTCTTTCTGGCTTTTGTCTGCTTCAGGGCCAGCATTATCACACTTATGAGCTGGCCAAGAATACTGAACCAGAGAAGGAGGAAGAAGAGGACTTTCAAGCAGCTCTTGCAGTGCACCCTGTTTCTGACATGACCGTGATGTACCGGCTGCACAAGCAGTTCAGCAGGATCCAGCTGGACAGAGTCTATCAGGAGATCCAGGACCTCCAGGTATGTGGTGAGGGTTACTTGCAAAAACTCCTCGACCAAACAGATTTCCTTCATTTTCAGCACACTGGAGGAAATTAATTGCTTCTCTTTGTGGGCAGCTGTCAGTCAGACACAGGCTATAGTCCCTTGTCTCAGAAACAGAGCTTCTGATACCACGTTACCCAAAACTCCTGCTGTGGCATGTACAGTTGTAGGTGGTGAGGTGGGCCTGGGGAGGAGCTGACCTAGACCTCTTTGAAAACACAGTGGCAATCAGTTTGTGCTCTCTCTTTGCACAGATGCAGATCAGGAATCTGACAGCACTGACCCCTGCAGGTGAGGCAGGTGTGACCTGGCCTGTGGGCATTAATGCCCCATTCCTTCCAAAGTCCCGTTTTGAGGTGATCAGCTGGGACTACTTCACAGAACAGCACCTGTTCTCCTGTCCTGACGGCTCCCCAAAGTGTGAGCTCTCTGGAGCCAGTAAGGCAGACGTCAGTGAAATCATCGAGTCAGCGGTGGAGCAGCTGAACCGTCTCTATCAGCCCCTGCTCCGCTTCAGCAAGCGGCAGCTGCTGAACGGCTACCGGCGCTTCGACCCCACACGGGGCATGGAATACACCCTGGACCTGCTCCTGGAGGCCGCCACCCAGAAGGGTCACAGTCATGTTCTGGCCAAGCGAGTGAGCTTGGTACGACCCTTAAGTAAGGTGGAAATTATTCCCATGCCATATGTGACAGAGGCCACACGGGTGCAATTGGTGCTTCCCTTGACAGTGCAGGACCTGGATTTTGTAGCAAACTTCCTGGATATGTTTGCTATGAACACACTGGACACGCATGATAATGCCTTGCTGACTTTGCTTTTTATCTACCATCCCTACGATGCCCAGAGAGTTGGTCAGGTGGATGTTTTTGCTGGAGTCAAAGCCATGGTAGGAGAACTAGAGAAACGCTATGCAGAAGTTAAAATCCCATGGATTAGTGTTAAAACAGAGGTGCCATCGCAAGTAAAGCTCATGGATATAGTGTCAAAGAAGCACCCTGTGGACACACTGTTTTTCTTGGCCACCGTCTGGACAGAAATCAACATGGAGTTTCTGAACCGCTGCCGCATGAATACCATCAGCAATTGGCAGGTCTTTTTCCCTGTGCATTTCCAGGAGTTCAACCCCGCGCTGGTCTACCGTGGTGAGCAGACAGCATCCTCCAACACTGACTTCCTGAGAGATGGGCATTTTGACAGACATTCCTTTGCTGAGGCCTGCTTTTATAATTCTGACTATATGACAGCACGTACCAAGCTCGCAGCCGATATCCTGGACCGAGATGAGGTGCTGGAGAGCATGGAGGTATTTGATGTGTTCCTCCACTATTCTGGCCTGCATCTGTTCAGGGCTGTGGAGCCGGGGCTAGTGCAGAAATATACACTGAGAAGCTGCAATCCCCGGCTCAGTGAGGAGCTGTACCACCGCTGTGTGCTCAGTAACTTGGAAGGACTTGCATCCCGCTCACATTTAGCCATGGCCCTCTTTGAGCAGGAACAGGCCAACAGCACTTGAGAGATGAGAAACATCAAGAACTTCTCAGCACCTTAACACTTGGCACTTTCCATCCCCTTCCCAGCCTTGCCATGGGTGAAGGGTATGTGAGGTCAAGGGAGGAGAAAGACTTTCCCAGACCCACTCTGAGGCACATGGGCTATGAAATGAGGCTGTTTCAGTAGAGGGGGGTTGGTTTGGTTTTGTTTTTGTTTTTTTTAATAAATTTAATTTCCTTTCCAGGCAGAGTAATGTTGTCACTTGTAAACTTTGCAGCCTCTGGGATGAGGGAGGTAAACAAGCTGTAGAATGGACCTTACTTAAAGCTATGTAATTCTGCTGAGCAGTGCAGGGAGGGAGTATGAGCTGTGTACTTGGACAAAGTTACCTTGACTGTGCTACTCTCAGGGCTGTTGCTGCACCCTCCTGTGCATTTATGCATTTCACTTTTTCAACAGGCATAAACACAGCTTGTCTGGGTTAGCTGGACAAAGCTATTCAACCACTTTTGCTTTGGTGGTTTTGGCTCTTCCAGAGCTGCAGAGTGGCTCCAGTTTAAATAACTTGGGGATGGAGACTCCATAGTCCCTCCCAGCAGTATGTTCCGGTGGATAGTAACTTTTACAGTTCAAAACTTCTTTCTCCCGTTTAAATGAAATTTCTTGAATTTCAGTTTGTGCCCACGGCTTCTTTCAGCATCACTGGATGCCACTGAGCAGCAGCTGTTTGTGTCTTCCTTACACTTTCCATTACTGACACACATGCAGATGAGACTGCCCTGAGCCTGTTCTCCAGACAAAACAGTCCCAGCTCTTGCAGTCCCACTGTTAGGACAAACACTCCCCTTACTTAACATTTCCACATCCCTTTACTGGACTAACACCAGTATGTCCATGTGTGTCTTGTATTGGGAAGCCCAGACTGGACACAGCACTCCTGGTGTGTCTCACTTGTGCAGAGGAGACAGGTCATTGTTCTGGACCTGCTGGCCACAGTCCGGATGCCGTTGGCCACCTTTGGTCCGAGGGAATGCTGCTGGCTTATGTTTAGCTTGGTATCCACGAGGACCCCGCTAACCTTTTTACTTTTTCAGCTTTCCAGCATCATCTCTCCAGCCAACATCCCAGAAATCAAAGCCCAAAACCCTGATGTGAACCTGTGAATTTATGTGATAAGCCGGCAGGTGTGACTGACCCTGTTCATCACTGCAGGGTCACTGCTGAAGGAGAGAGGTTGTATTTGCTACACTCATGAGGTGAGCGAGGTGAAGGTCTGGTATTGGCATCAAAAGAGATGCTGAGAAATTAGAAAAGCTTAAAAGAAGTATTTGAAGTCAGGAACATTGCTTCAAATTGGATAGAAATCTCAGATTTGCTTATTTAACAAGTAAGGCATGTCTCAGTTAAATTTACATGGGAAGAACACAGATCTCTGCAGTGCCTTATGGGGATGTGTGTTTGTTGCTAAGCGTATGAAGCAGAGCAACAGAGTCCCCAGGCAGATGCAAAGGAGAGCCCTTTATTGCAAAAACCAGGCCTTTTTAAGCAGTTAGGCTGTTATCAGCTACATTCCATTTTAGCATAACAAATGTAATTCAGCTAACCAGCATTCACCAAGATGTGAGCATGTAATGGTTATATAACTTGTTTTTGTACCTCCAATTCAGATGAGTCACTTTCCCATAGTCCTCTTCTACTTAGCCGAAGTAGCAGGCCTGAGCCATGATTTTACAAGGTTAACAAGGCCCTTGTTTTATAAAGCTTTACCTATATGCAGCATCTAAGCACACATTCACAGAATGAGAACAAGGGCAATTACTTGGGAAAGCTTTTATTATTACGAGGATTGTTCTGCACGAGGAGGTCTTGATCCATTATGATCCAAGTAGGAAAGAGACTCAAGCTGTGTAGGGTGCTATTTAAAATATAATGTGTTAGAGCAAATCACAAAATATGATGTACACATAGTGTACATCGTCTCATATCCTTTAGATGTGGGGAACCCCAAGTAGGCCTCTGATCCACTCCCAGCATGCCCTGCAGATCCCACCTGCAGTGCTGGTTCTCCCTTTTTTGTGATTGGAGCAATTATAAAAGTGCAAGAAAACAACTCTGTTCGTCATTCCTGCTGTCAGACAGAAAGGATGTTTGCATAGGAATTTCTTGCCTCACTGCAGCTGTTAGACAAAAGCCAGGCCATATGAGTGGCAGAATGGCTGGGCATGACCAAGAGCTGCCCACAGGCACTTCTGTGTGATGAGCTGGCTGAGACTGTCTGGTGGGCAAGGGATTTGTGCAGCAAACCCAGGTCTGACTGTTGCCCTGTGAAGAGCACAGGTCTCTGTGTGCTCAGGTTAATGTCTCCTTGGGATGCAGCCTCTGCCAGGTAGGATCACGTGCCACAGCAGAGATGGACAGTGAAAACTCCAATGCTGTTCACCTTGGGGATGGTGTGCTCATCTTGAATGCAAAAGAGATTCTGGTGCATGAAAAATAACTTCTGGTTATTTTTTTATTCCGGTGTCAGCGAGGATGCAGAGCTTGGAATTGCAGGTTTCAGTACAGTGTAATATGCAAGGGGAGTTCCTTGGATCATGGTTCTGCATAACACAGCTCGAAGCACTGGCAGTGGACACTGGATGCTTTAAGGAACTAAGCAAGCAGCAGATCTTCTGCACAGGGACACAGTGGGTGTCAGGCCACCAAGCTGAGCATTAACCTGGGAGAGATGCAGGAATTGGCTGTCAGGATTTGCTGACTGAGAGCTGTAGGGGATGTGACAGGTGGGGATGTCTGGGATGTAAAACAGGCTGCTAAAGGAAAGCGTTTGAAATGACATAGGGCAAGCAAGAATCATTAGTGAGTCCTCATTAGAGAAGAAAGAGATTTATGGGAAACAGGATAGTGAGATTTGATGGATGTAACCCAAAAGCCAAGAATGTTGTTGCCAACTTCTTGTTGGCAAGTCCCTGCCTGTGTCAGGGCATGTCAGGTGATGATGCAACACTACACAGAACTTAAAATTCTTAAGAGCATCTTGTATCTTGGGAGAAAGCTGAGGGAAGCTGATTCTTCTAGTTTTTACAATCCAGCTCTGTGGGAAAGGAAAGGCAGGAAATATTGCCAGCAAACTGCCCAATCCATAAGCTGGGGATTCTGGTTTTTACCTGAGGGACAGTTCCCCAGCCAGTGTTGTTTGACACTTAATTGATTTTTTGGAAGCAAATATAAGATCTCTACAAATAAAATTGGCAGATATGTAAAAATATGCAAAAAAGTCATGAAGAGAAGATAATAGTGAAGAAGAGTGTATAGCAGAGTAAGGCTCTTCATATAGACGTCTGTCTTAGAACAGTCAAATGCAAACTTATGTGCTTGGGGAAGATGGTGTATCACTCCTCCAGAGAGGACTGCATGTTTAAAAAAGGTTAAGTCTGTAAAGAAATTGACTGTATTAAAGTGCAAGCAGCTTCATTTTTCTTGGACCCACTGTTTTAGACACTAAAATCCAGGCTCTGTCCCAGCCCTGTAAAGTATAGATTTAAGACATGATATAATAGATCTTTACAGGTAGACAGTCTGGGGGAAACATGCCGTTGATAGCAGACAGCAAGAAGGGCCTTGGGGGCACAGCACATGGCCTATTTTTAAGGCTTCTACAGAACACAGCAAAAAAGAACATTTGAGCTTCACAAAACTTACCTGAAGATTTTAAGAAGTATTTTACAATGTGAGATGCAGAACTCTTGTAGTTGTAAGACAAGGGGTAATGGCTTTAAACTGTGTTTAAGAGTTTTAAACTAAAAGAGGGTAGATGCAGGCTAGATGCAAGAGAGACCATTTTTAAAATGAGGCTGGAAAGCACTGGCATAGGTTGCCCAAAGGACCTCATCCATGGAGGTTTTCGAGGCCAGGTTGAACGGGACTTGGAGTGACCTTACTGATGTTATTATGACTTGGAGATGTCCCTAACCATGGCGGGGTGGGACTAGATAGCCTTTAGAAGTCCCTCCTAACCCAAACCTTCCTATGATTCTATGAACTCTTAGAAGGTTGTGACTGATCTGATTAGGGTGTGAGTACTAAGTGAAAACACTGGATACTAAAGCAGTTTTTAGTTGTCCAGGGGTAAGGCATGACTGCAGCAGATTTAATTCCAAAGGAAAACAGGCACATGCTTTCAGTGCTGAAAGTGAGTAGCTAGTGGAATTACAGTGGTAACTTTGCCGCTGTGCTACAATTTACTTGGTTTGTGTAACAGGTCATTGGAGGCAAGTGTGAAATTACTTGTCAAATATAAGTGGGCCAGAATAAGTCCTCATCAAATATAAGTGGGTAGAGTAAGTCCTTCATGGCCTTAAATTTAATGACTGTCACTATACAGTGGATGAAATTTGCAAAAGAGAAATCTCTCAAAGGCTGTTAAAACACAAAGCCAAAACCTCTGGCACAGCAGGTCTCTGAATTACAAATCTGTAAGAGCTAGGAGAGCTGCCAGGGAGGGAGCACTCTTTGTCTACCCTATTTTAGTGATTTTTTTTCCTAGGGAGACAGCGTTGGCCACTGTCGGGGAGGGGGTAAATGAGTCAGGTGTGCTTATGATTTGACTCTGTGCCACCGTTTTTGTCTCTTGTGCTAAAAAAGACTAGGTCTTTTTCAAGGATGCACTTTAGTTCATCCAGAAATTAGGAACTATGTGAGGATCATGATACTGAGTGTGTGTACTACAGTGGGGTCATGTCCTGGCCAGGAAGACAAATTACCATGATTGTCAGGTTTGATGTTGTAGCTCTGAAGAAATGCACACCCTTATGTGATGTCTCTGCTTTCCCCAACATGCACTGGGTGCGTTTACTTTTGCGTATACTTTACTTTCTTTGGGGTCCACAGCAATGGATATTTTTCTTCCTTGTCTTCAGTTGTGAAGGTAATTTCATCCATTGCATGTTTTAGACTGGCTGACATATCCTGTTGGAATAAGCTGTTGATCCTAGAGAAGGATGTGTAGTATATGTTGCAAACACAAGAAGCTTCTGTCCCAGCTGCATTTTTAACTTCAAGAAACAGGTAAAAATAGACTCTCCACCTTTTCATCTGTGACAGAGCTGCTACTCTATCCCAAATTAACAAGTATACTTAAAAAAAAAAAAACCAAACCCAGATGCTGTGAACTCAGATACTGTATCTAATCATGGTGTCCATCAGTCTTCTCCAAGACTGGAATATAAATGCTGTGCCTCTGCCATGTGACCTGGATGAGTAGCCCATCTCCCTTGGGCATCCCTTGGGGGATCTGCCCAGGGTGGCCTCCCCTCTGCTTCCTGGGGCACACCTGACCAGCAGTTCAGGTCTGTCTGGGCAGGTCCTCCACTCAGTCACAGCTCACAAGCTGCTTCACCCCAAAGTGCTGCAGAGCCATATCCCAGCACACTGGAGAGTGCAGCCCAGGTCTTGCAGATGGTTTAAGCTGTTTCACAGAAGTTCTGGAGTTGCTGTTGGTCAGATGAGCAGATAGAGAACAGGATGCTCTCATTAACAGGTGCACATTTCCCCAGCTACAGCAACATATTCTTGCTCAGCATACTCCTCCACTCTCAACTCCAGCACAGAGTTCTTTTCATAGAAGCTTGCTGTCTTCTATTTGGCTTTGAGCATTGCCCTGTCACACATCCATTGTGAAATATTCTGTACAGCACTGCAGAGCATATGCAGGTGCCGGCTGCCAGCTTGGTCTCAAGCCAGGAGTCGTGGCCTGAACCCCACTATACCAGATGCTTTCATGCCCCGCTGTCCGAGGGCTCACCACTCCCTAGACCTGTACTTCAGCCAAGGCAGTCACCCTGTCCCATTCTGAACTCTTTCCTGGATGTACTAGGGACTTACCTTATCTTCTCAGCGTGCATGCTGAACCGTTGTTCATGGATTCTCAAAGCGGGGGATTTTCTGGTGACAGGTACCACAGAAGCTCATTTTCCATTTGCAACAGTGTTTTGCTGCTACAAATAACTGCAGGAAAAAGCTTGAAATATGACACAGAAAATGCAGTGAAAAAGCCAAAAGCATGTGTACAGTGCCTCCTTAAAAACACCCACTAAGACTTAAATCCACCTTGTGATCTTTACAGTATTTTACTTCATCTTTTAGACTTGCATTGTTTTTGATCATGTAAAGCTGTCAGGTTTGCTTGGCTCCTTGCAGGTGGAGCTGAGTCCTTTGACTGCTTCCTCACAGCTCCTTGGAGCATCGCCCCAAAGTATTCCCTGTCAGTGCTCATTCTGTCCAAACCTCCCTCCTCATCCCTATGACTGCAGGCCTTTAGCAAGTCACGCTGAGGGTTCCTTCTAATTACTCTGTCAAAGTGCACGTCACAGAGATCTCCCCCTGGCTGTTTAAGAAGCAATTTTACTTTTCCTGTTACAATTGACACCGCACCCCAGACCCGTAGCTCGCCAGGCCCAGTACACTCATCTTCACCTTCCCGGGAGTCACCAGCTCCTTAACACAAGGAAAAGCGTGTGGATAGTGGATCGCAGCTCTGGGCCGGTTCTGAGTTTGAAGGAATGGACGTGCCTCAAAGCTCCCCTGGCCTGTTTGCTCTCTCATCCTGCTACTACCGTCCCCATCGCCAGTGGAATTGTCATTGCCTCCCCGTGAACCCCGGCCCGGTCGCTGTCGGTGCGCGCCCCGCTCGGTACCAGTCGGAAGCGCTCCCGACCCTGCTGCGAGCGGGCGATGCTCGGCCGCAGCCAGGTGCGGGCAGCGCGGGCCGGGCCGGGCCGGGCC
>VZSE01009715.1:12046-33795 GCA_013398275.1 Promerops cafer
CCGCCCTCCGGCCCGGCCCTGCCCCGGGCATCTGCGAGACGCCCACGCCGGCGGTACTCCTGGGCCGGGCACGGACGCCGGGCAACGCCGCTGCTGCTCCCTCCCGGGCGCTGCCCGCAGGGCTCGCCCAGCCGGGAGCCTGGTGGAGTCCGGGCGGACCCGTGCGCCGCCGGTACCGCCCGGCGGTGCCTCCTTCCTCCGCCGCCGCTCCCTCGTGGAGCCGCGGCTGGAACATCCTGGCGGCTGCCGCGCCGCGCTCTCTGATCTTCCCCGCGGACTCGGCTTTAGGCGGTGCAGCGCCCGCCTGGCCCCCGCCGGCTGTCCCAGCGCGGGCCCCGCGTCCTCCGCCGAGCCCCTGCGGCTTTGCTGCCTTGCAGGAACTCAGCTCGCTCGGAGAGGCAGGCAGAAAGGGGGAGCCCAGTGCTCATTTACCGCTCCCGAATGTGGGCTGCAGGCTCCTTCGGGAGGGTCTCCTTTAGCAGGGACTGACTTTACCGAGGGAGACACTATCACTCTTCTGGATTTGCCTATCCTGCCCTGACATGGTCCATGCATCCTCTGGAGAGGAGGGTCCTCTTCTTAACACCCTGTCCCTGGAGACACCCCAGTGCTGCCCTGCATCTAACTGACTGCTGTCTCTGGTGCTCCAGGAACAACCAGCCTTCACACAGAGATAGAGTATTTGACTTGCTGCCTCTAAGATGCCCCTCAGTTCTGTCTTCAGAGGGAGATACACAGTCCAAGATACTCTCTCAGGACTAACAGATCCGTGTCTGTGGGAGACTGATGCTCTGCATGACCTTCTGGAGTATCTCCTGACTTCCCACACATGCAAACCATCTCACTTTGGCACCAGGAGTTTGCTGCTGGAGATTGCTGCTCCTTCCCTTCCTCCTGTTCCTTGAAGCCTGAACTCTTCCTTCATCACCGTGGCCTGTGGAGGATCCCTGTGTGCAAGTTGTTGCTGGGAGAAACTGAGGTAGAATTGAAATGGGGGACTGAGGAGCAAGCAACATCATTCACCAGTTAGCATGATCTGGGAGAGTGTGCATTATCCTTGCCTGGTGCTGTCAGCACTGCCCTTCTTGGAGAGACTGACTTCATCCTGCCACCCATTCAAGGAAGTCCTGCAGCTTCTGAAAATAACCAGTTCCTTGGTGTTGTCTCAGGAGCAATCAACAATCTGCTGTTTTCCATGGGGACACCACCAGTGGAATGAGCTCGTCTTCCCTCGCTGAATCCCCTGACCTCTCTGTGAGGAGGAACTTGCAGCTTGGCCTTGCCCCTAAGGCAGGGTGAGGACACTCAACCTTTGCTCTCCTCCTTTTCCTCAGTGCTGCAGTAATGTTCCTTTCTGTGCCTCATGCACTCTCCCTTCTCACTTGTGCTGCCTCCACTGCAGGGTTTGCCTCAGCCCCTGCGTGCCTGGGCTCTGTCCTTCCTTGACTACAGCTCTGTTTCAGCAGAATTCACCATTAACTTCTTTTTGCCCTTTGTTCTTCCCTTTTCCTGACCCCAGTAGATCCAGAGCCTTGGTCCTATCCCTGGTGGAGTTATCCCCTCTACTCATGCTGCCTGGCACTGCCCAGACTGGCACTGCAATGCTGATATTTCCCTTTCTTGCCTATCCATTCTTTGAACAGTTGTTTCTATCTGCATGTCTGGGTGTGAGCTTATGCTTGAGAATGCTGTGTGTGCTGGTGCTCACACCTGTTCTGCTGTAATGCTGCTTTTCTTCATCAGCTCCAGTACAGAGCTGTCAGGAGCAGCGGGGCTTTGTATGTGCAGGTGCAGCTGCCTCAGCTCTTCCCATGGAAGAGGTCCCTTTTCCTTCTTATGTTCGTCTTCTTTGGGACCTATCATAGCATGCAGACACTGAAGCTGCCTGACTATGCCCTAAATCTGCAGGATCATTAAGTATTCCAGTCTGCCACACTCTCCCTATCATACAGGGGCAGCTAACAGTGCCTGATAAAATGCTGGTGTGTTCTGCTAGGTGTTGATTTTGAGTTCTTTAAGGAGTTGATTTTTTTAAGGATGAAAGCAAGCTGACTTGGTTAATATTCCTAAACTGGCCTGCCTTCCTAAGGTTGAGAACATCTGTGTGAGAAGATACCCTTGCTTCTTGGGACAGGCAAATTGCAGGGGTCCACTCCAATCCTACCCACCCTGTGGTTCTTATCAGAGCCTGCTCAATAGGTTGACAGGTTATAGACAAGCAGTAACCTTCATGTTCTTTCCAGACTCCACAAATACAAGCTGGGTCCTGTGGGGAGATTGAAGAGCTCACAGGGATGGGCCAGTGCCTAGGCAAAACTGCTATCCTGGCAGCCTGGACATGCACCTATGTGCACAGGCTCCAGAGAAGTCCCAAACTGCTATGTCTCATCTTCCCTTTCTTGCTCTTCTCCCCCTTCATTTTTTCCCCAAGTTGTGCTGCTTATGAAGTGTCACATGGGTTTATGCTGTTCTAGGAAATGTTATTTTTATTGTATGTTACTTCCCTCTCACTCTGTATGTACTTTCTGTTTTCAGAGCTGGATCCAAATGCATCCTCAGCCTGCTGTCTTGGAGCTGTTCCTGCGTAAGGTCAATGAGAACATCTCCTGCTAATTCATCATGACATAATATTTGGTCTCCTGCTCCATCCACAGGTAAGTTTCTTTCTTCCTCTTGGTCTACACAGATGTGACTCCAGGTGTTCATCTGCCTTGTCTGATACAGGTAGGTTTTAGCTCTTTGAAAAATGACCTGTTTTAGTCAGGAAGGATGTGTCTGTGCTTTGTACCAGGGATGGAAAATGTTTGCGTTTGGGCATACGGGAAATGCTGTGTTGGGTGATAAATCTTAAGATGCCAGCTTGCTGCTGCTGACATAAACCGGTCATTTGAATAGACAATTACTTCTGTGATAGTTTGTGCTAGTGCTGGCAGGAAGATGCTGATCTGGCAGAGAGGACTGGCTCAGAGGAAGTGACATTGGAGGATGCAGTTGCTAAGAGGAGAAGGAGGAGTAGTAGCAGGTATTCTTTGTGGTAATTCATTACTCCATTTGCCACAAGTAAACATGATTAGTTCTTGTTGGGTGGTTATTGATCTGTGAGGTTCCCATGCTTCTCAGTGCAGGTTTAAATTAGCTCTTCCCAGCTAGGAAGACTTCTTCAGTACCTGCTGTTGCTGGATGGGCTTTGGTCATCTCATGATAAGGTGCTCAAATCTGCCACTCACATCTTCATTTTCTACCATTAGTTACATTCTTCTTGTTGCTTCCACTGTGAATATCCACCTGTAGCTACCTGTCTGTTTTCCCAGCAGTGCCTGTAGGGGACTTCTGGTTTTGGCACACCTGGATTGGTGACTTCTCACCTTTCCCAGCCTGCACAGGTCACCTCACTGGTAGTGTAAATTGTGTGGTAGAAGAAATGCATACTATTTTGCTTTGGAAATAAACAGCTTAGGTTAAAACAATTCTCACTGGAATTGGAATGTATGAAAACTCCTTCAGTTTTTTGATGAAGATAAAATGTTAATGTTAACATTCGTTCTCTTTATCACTTGGCGCTATCTCCTTGTCCAGTGCAGTGTTGCCCCAGTGGTTTCCAAGCAGAGTGCTTGGGCTAACACCTGGAATTTGGTGTTAGCTTGGGCTAACACCTGGAATTTTGGAATTCTCTCCTTGAATTGAAAGCATTCCAGGAGCTTATCTTTTCTGGAAGGACGCAGCTGGAGGAATTGAATGGTTCTTACTTTAAACTGTAAAGGATTAAGAGTTCGGGTTCAGTGGAGTTTTCCAGGTTTTGCATTTATATAGAAATGTCCTGGGTACATGGAACCAAGCAGGTATCTACAATTTATGTGCCTTTTCATCTAGTTCACAAGGTTGCACTGTGTTCTCCATAGTGTTTTCATAATGCAGACACTGGCTATTAGGTCTTGTTCAGGGAGTGTTCCTCAGAAGTCATCAAGTGAGGTGTGTTTGATTTCCTCGGTGGTCATCAAGTGAGGTGTGAATTGAGATGTCCTTGTCAGTTGTTTCCAATATTCACTGAGTAAATGTGGAAGTGACAATGATAGTTGTATCTGTACCTAGATGTATTTGAGAGCACTGGCAGCTCCGTGCTGGACAAGAACTTCATTCATTTTACGGAAATCTGTTTTAGTCTTCCTTCCATTTTTTAAAAAACTCTGCATTCATAGGTTTCAGAGTTTGAGAGACAAACTTCCTATCCTTTCCTTTCTGGCCTCTTACAGTCCTGTAGCCTTCTCTGTTTTCTGTACTGGCATGGAGGTGGTGTCTATGATTGGTGCCCAAAACAAGGGATAGAAGCATTTCTCTCTGAATGGAACTAGGCCTTAGCTAGTTTGAAGGCCTTAGCTACAGTGAAGAATTTGCCTGCTCCAAGAATGTCCGTGTAAGATTCTATTCAACATTGTATCTTTTACCTTTTTTACCCCCAAATTTGGCGCACTTACTCTCTACCTGTGAATAAGTTTTTTTAAATTACTTGTTTTAAGGTAGTTCAGCTCCTTCCGAGAGCCTAAACTGCAGAGAAGAAAACACAATTTACCAGTTATATATTTTTATATTTACAGGCACAGTTATTGCATTGAAGTGGGAAATCATGTAAACTTAACTTTTCAGCTTGAGGCCGTTGATTTGCAAATATGCCTTTGATGAGCACCTCCCCTATGGAGACAGGCTGAGAAAGTTGGGACTGTTCAGTCTGGAGAAGAGAAGGTTGTGTGGAAGTGTCTGAAGGGGCTGCAGGGGAGCTGGAGAGGGATTCTTTTTCCCCAGTAACTGCAGTAACAGGAAAAGGGGTAATGGGTACAAATTGAAAGAGGGGAAATTTAGGTTAGATATTAGGAAGACATTTTTACTATGAAGGTGGTTAGACGCTGGAAGAGGTTGCCCAGGAAGGTTGTGGATGTCTCGACCCTGGCAGTGCTCAGAGATGGGTTGGATAAGGCCTTGAGTGGTCTGGTCTAGTGGGAGGTGTCCCTGCCCAGGGCAGAGGGGCTTGGGACTAGATGATCTTTAAGTCCATTCCAACCCCTTAACTGTTAATGAGTCTATGATGTGAAAGAAATTTAACTTCACTTGGTGAAATTGCAAGGCCCAACAAAATATGATATTGAAAACTTATAAATTTATTAATTTTAAAGATTTAAACCAGTAATTTTCCCCTGGCAAAATACTATGATTCATGGCAATGGCAGAATTTACAGTTAAAAGGTGGTGTCTACATGGAACAGAAGAGCTGTGTTTGCAGCTGTGAGACCAGTGAGGAATGATTTTGAAATGTTACCTGCACATTTTTAAGCTTTCCATTTTCATGATAGAGAGAGGACATAGTGGAAGGTTACCTAAGGGGTTTTATTCTTGTTTGTTCCTTGATATCATAGGGATAACCACATAGTAACTGAATGGGCTGGCAGGCTGATCACTGTGTGTGGACAGGGGCCAATCGTAGCAGTTGCAGGAGAAAGTACAAAGCTCATTCACTCTGGGTCACAGAGGGATACAATGGTACGGGTTGGAAGGGGCCTTCACAGATCACCTGGTCATGTTCCAGTATTTCACCTCCCTCACTGTAAAAAATGTCTTCCTTAGGTCTAATCTAAAACTGCCCTCTTTAAAACAGCAGTTTAAAAGTGTTGTCCCTTGTCCTGTCTTACAGGCCTTGGTATAAAGGTCGCTCTCTGTCTTTCTTACAAGCCTCCTTTAAATACTGAAAGGCTGCAAGAAAATCTCCCTGGAGCCTTCTCTTCTCTAGGCTGAATACCCTTGTCTCTCTCAACCCATCTCCAGAGCAGAGGGGCTTCAGCCCTCAGAGCATCTCTGTGGTCTCCTCTGGGCTTGCTCCAACAGATCCATGTTTGTCTTGTACTGTACCTCAGACAGGTGAGGTCTGACAAGAACAAACAGGAATAATCCTCCCCCCCCACCCCCCATGCTGTGGGATCAGCCCAGGACACAGGTTGTTTCTGGAATGGCACCCACTTGGCCAGGATCTGTTCCCCCAATAAATGAGAATTGGTGACAAGCAAAATGGAGAAGGCTGAGATGCTCAACAACTTTTTTCCTGCTCAGTTTTCACTGGTAATTGCTCTTCCCAAATCTCTGGAGTCCCTGACTCTCGAGGTAGGGACAGGGGGAATGAAGTCCTGCACTGTAGGAGTAGATCAGGGCCTAGACTGTCTGAGGAACATGTACACACAGAAGTTCATGGGACCTGATGAAACACATGCCAGGGCCCTCAGGGAACTGGCTGATGGTGAATCCTGTCCCTCCTTAGTAATCTCTAGTCATCAAAGAACATCCCATGACTGGAGAAGCCAGTCATCAACACCAGCCATGAAGCCAGGTGTTGATCTGCATCGATCATGGTTGTTTACACAGTAATGGATCTTATGGCTAAAAGAAGCTTTTGGATCATATTTCACCCATATTTTACTGCGCACTAATTGATTTGCATTGGTCCTTACTGTGAGCCTTATACCTTCCACAAAGACAAGCTGGTTAACCATTGCAAATTTAAATGTGATATACTGCTTGTAGACCTTCTATCAGTGGAGGGTTTAAGAACTTGGACAAATATCTGTTAAGAAGGGTTTTGGCCGGTCAAGGCTGACTTGGTGAAAGGAAGGATTTGAAGCTCTAAAGGCCATGCCAACCCCTCTGCTTGTTCTCTTAATACTTAGCATTCTTGTATGAATGAAAGTCTCTAGTCCAATGGTATCTGTATGTGGTTTGTAAGCAATTCTTGTGCCAGTTTTGTGCTTGCTTGTCCAGACCTATCTTAGTAAGGAAGTGAACCGGTGTGGACTGCTAAGAAGCACAGCACAGATTTAGATCTATAGCACAGCACAGATTTAGATCTGTGCCTAGATCTCCCTGGGATGTGCACAGACCAGCTAGGGACCAAGGCAGTGTGCCCTGAGACAGGGCACCTGAGAAACATCTGCTGTCATAACTTTGCTGTGGACTGTCTGGTACTTCTAGTCTCCACCATCCTCTGAAGTAAATGGTGGTGTGTGTCTTGTGGATGTTTGACACATACAGGTTTTGCCAAGTGGTTTACAAGTTTGAGAAAACTGGATGCTCCTTATCTAGTTACTGCTTTTTGCATCTTCAGTGTGTCTTGGAAAGTCTTATGTCACTTAGTGCCCTAGGCTGGCTATTTTGCATGAAAAAGATTTCATTCATTTTGAACTTAGTCCTCCATTTTTGTTGGTGATCCTCAAGTTCTTCTGTTACAAGATAATGTGCTCCTTTCGTCACCGCGACAATTTTTATTCTGTATATTTCCCCCCTCCTCTGCAATATAAACAGGCACTCTGCTTCAGTTCCTCTCCATAAGAGGATTATTTTGTACCTAGTCTTTCTATATCTGTATGGTTATAATTCTGCGGTATGCTTTTAGAGATGTGACCAGCACTGGCTGCAGTGTGATAAAACAACAGTTCTGACTGATACTGTGTTCTGTAATGTCTTCTGTCAAGCTCTTCATAACTCCTTCAAATTTTGTTTCTGAGTGAATGCTTCGGTCAAGTGCTGCAGCCATCCTCCCCTGTTAATATCTTTAACAATGTAAATTGCACACAAAGTTGTAATTAGTGGAGTCCTGTTTTTTGTTTGAAGACTTGGTGTGTAAGTGTGCCACTGCAGGTTAGGAGTCAGTATGTCTTCTGTAGAGACAAACGTGTGCTCCATGGGTCTGTTATGTTCTTTTTCTATTCTCCATTGTGTCCCTGTTTTATTAGGATTAGAATTCTTTGACAGGTCATGTAAATAAAAGTGGGCTTGCCAGCATATTGCATTTCAATGTTTTGAAAATGGCTCTCACGTTTCTAAAGAATATAAAAGTTCATAAGGGAAATAGATAGTCAATAAAGAACATGCCTCTCCTCATAAGCAGTGAGAAAAAGCAGTGACTCATACAATGGTTGAGGTTGGAAGAGCCCTCTGGAGCTCTTCAAGCAGAACTGGTTGCCCAGGGCCATGTCCAGGCAGCCTTTCAATATCTCCAAGCTGGGAGACTCCACAACCTATCTGGGCAACCTGTCACCCTCACTGTAAAATACTATTTCTTGATGTGCCAAGGGAACCTCTTGTGTTTCAGTTTGTGCCTGTGGCATCAGATCTTGTCACTGGGCACCACTGAAAAGAGCCTGGATCCATCCTCTTTGCATGCTCCCATCAGGTATTTATATACATTAATGAGCTCCCCTCTGAGCCTTCTCCAGACTGAGCAGTACCAGCACTCCTGGCCTTTTCCCACAGGAGAGATGCTTCAGTCCCTTTGTCATCTGCACGGCTCTTCTCTGCACTCCCCAGTGTGTCCATGTCTCTTGCACTGGGCACAGCACTCCAGCTGTGGCCTCATCATGCTGCACTGAGGGGAAGGATCCCCTCCTGTCACTGTGGCCAGTGCAGCCCAGGTGCCCTGCCCTCACTGCTGCCTCGTGTTCCACTCGGGGTCTTTGTCTGACAAACTGCTCTTGGGCTGAGTTGCCCCCAGCACGTCCTGATGCCTGGGGTTGTTCTTCCCCAGGACAGCAATTTGCACTTCCTGGTGAATTTTGCCAGGAAATGTAAGGGTACGTGCAAGGTGAGAGTACACCTCTTCTTCATTAAGGTCAGGCAGTCAAGGAGGTTTTCCATGCAAAGGGGATAATAAGTAAATGGGGAAAGTGCTATAGAGAAAGTGAGATACTGTTAGGCTGTTAGTCAAGGGATTTTGGTGACAAAGCCCAAAGCAGACTTCCACTGACTGATGAGCCTTTAGGAAACTACAGGCATAGCTTTCAAGAGGTCTAAGATGGATTAGTGCAATCCCTGGGACACTTGGAGTTGCTGAAGGTGGTGGCTGTAGAAGGATGAATAAATGTTGTGTTTCTGTGCCTTTTTGGTTCCCCATTGGTGCTCAGTGTATGATGAATGATTTCCAAAGGTCTAAATAATGAAGCAACAAAATTAGATGATAATGTGACATTATTTGGCACAGTAGAACCTAAATCTGTCTCTTAGGATTGGGGAAGAGTGTTTCAAAACTGGATGATAATATGGTGGAATAAATTCCAGGTTGATGAATTTATATGTAAAGTGCATAAAGAAAATAAATCTACCAATGTAGCCACATTGTTGCTAAAATTATCTCTTTCAGCTTAGGAGAGAAATCTTGGCATATTTATAGAGAGTTCTCTGTAAACACAAGCTTAACAGTAGTGATTAAAATGGAAACTTTGATGTTAGATATTACAGGAAATGAATTAACAAAGCTGAAGTTACTGTTGTAATATTGTATAAATCCGTGGCTCTCCTATGTTCTGAAGAGAGAATGGAGTTCTGTATCCCTTAAGATGCAATGACTAGTAGAACTAGAAGAATTCTAGAGAAAGTGATTAGGATATTGAGAGGTGGAGAGATTTCCATCAGAGGAAGAGAAATCTTTAGTGAAATGATATATGAAGGTAAAAGTGATAGAGATCATCAGCCACAATTGAGGAAAGGCAAAGCACAAATGGACTTAGGATTTATAGAAGATACAGGCATGTGATGAAATTATGAAGCAACAGGCTTAAAACTAGCACAAAATATTTTGGGTATTGGGGTTTTTTTTCAGTTGAACATAAGCCCAGATGCACCCAGGTGGGCAGGAGGCCAATGGCACCTGGCTTGTACCAGCACCGGTGTGGGCACAGACCCAGGGCAGTGCCTGTGCCTGTGCTGGCACTGCTGAGCCACCTCCAGTCCTGGGGTCAGTGTTGGGCCCCTCACCACAAGAAGGACATTGAGGGGCTGGAGCGTGTCCGGGGCAGGGAACGGAGCTGGGAAGGGGCTGGAGCCCCAGGAGGGCTGAGGGAGCTGGGAAGGGGCTCAGCCTGGAGCAAAGGAGGCTCAGGGGGACCTTGTGGCTCTGCACAACTCCCTGCCAGGAGGGGACAGCCGGGGGGGGTCGGGCTCTGCTCCAGGGAACAGGGACAGGAGGAGAGGGAACGGGCTCAAGTTGTTGGGAAATATTTCTTTACTGAAAGGGTTCTGGAGCCCCAGCACAGGCTTTTCAAGGCAGTAACAGCATCACCATTCCTGGAGGGAAGATAAAAGGCACATAGACATGACACTTGGGGACATGGCTTAGTGGTGGATTTGGAAGTGCTGGACTTACGTTGGATTTGATGATCTTGAAGATCTTTTCCAACCGAAATGATTCTGTAATTCTATTCTGTGATTAGTAAGTGGCTCATGTTCCCCTCCACTCTTAGGGCACTGCACTGCATTCACTCAGTAAACTGAGGTATAAGGGTGGAGAAGGGGTCCCTCTGCTGCCAGAAACGCCAAGCTGCCAGGCTTCCCCATTATGAGGCATGCTATCCACTGATCCTTTGAGCCCAGTCTCTAGCAGTGTCTCCTTCCCCACATCAGGTATATGGAGCAGCAGGCCCCTGTTTCAATTGAGACTCCTCCCCAAACTGCAAATCTTAAGTATCAGTGCAGTCTTTTCAGAAGGATGGGGAAAAGGCTTGGGTGAGGGAGGAGAGAGAATGTGAAACGGGACTGGGCAGCACCAGCAGTGCAGTGGGCACTGCATCCTGAAGGAACTACCTTGCTCCTCCTGCATGCCTGCAGTGCAGATCCCACCTCCACGAAGGTCTCAAGCTGCAGGACCTCTCCCTGGTGAAGTGGCCAAGGCGGCCGCAGAGGGGCAGTACGGACCTGCCAGGACAGTGTCCGTGCTGACCCTGGCTGCGTGCAGCTGCTCCCGCACCGGCAGCGCAGCTCGGGAGCACGGCAGGAATCTGCCGTGTGCTGCTGTGCTGCGCTGCTGCCCTGGGGCCTCCAGGGTACAGAGCCTGCTGATTTTACAGACATGTTCTGGTTAAAACTAGTGGTGAAGACAGAGGAGAGGTGGACACTGCCTTTTGCCAACCAGCTTTTCTGGAAGTGCAGTTCTAGACCACAGGAAGCCCATGGAAAGGAAGGAATCAGTTTTATTGCACATTAGATCAGTGAGAGTGAATCGAAAGAGCAGCAGGACAACAGGAGAAAAGACAGGCATACAGGGGTGTGTAGGTTGGCAATGTAATTTTAAATGTTGATATCAAAACCAGGTATTAGGGATAATCTGACATATTATAGCAAAATGCTTAAAACATATTCTGAAAACAGGAATGGAAGAATGACTGATGTGCTTAACTGGGGGAGGTGATTATGACTGTGTAAAACTCCTTATGATCTTAAAGATGCTGAAATGCTTTGGGCACAGTCTCCAAAAGCAGTGGCTGTCTCCTTGGCAACAGGAAGGCATCTATCTGTTCCCTTGGCAACAGACTGGAGGGGTGCTCAAGGAGGGCTTGTGCAGAGCTCGTCAGCGCAGGCTCCCAGCTCTTTGTTGCTCCTCCCTGGAGCAGAGGCTGTGGGCACATTCAGGTGCTCGGATCCTGCAGCTGACAAGGAAGAGTGAACTAGAATAGTGTGGCACTGTTCCTGCTCCCTGTGCAAAACAGATTGATTGTGCAGTGTTGTTTCATCTGGGGAGTTCCTTCCTCAGTTCCTAATTGCCAGCATTAAAGACTTCTTTGCAGCTCCCCATAACGAAAGCAAGACTTTTGAAATCCAGAGAAGCATCAGAGAGTGTTTAATGTTGATTCTTTCAAAGGCATGGACAGACAGATCTGAAAAACAGGAAACAATATATATGCAAGGAGTCTGCATCTCAGCAGCCCTTTCTGGTGTCTAAAAGGAGAATTGTGCAGAGACACTGACAGGCCTATCTGCACTAGATCCACCACATAAGAACTGCTAATAAAGTAAGCAAATTATGTATAATAGGCACCACTTCTTCTAAACTCATTCTGATACTCTTCTAAGGGAGCCAACTCATATTTAGCAACAGAAATAGGATTGAAGCATGGTTTTATGTTTTTATCTTTTTTAAATATGAGGCATGGGATGCAGAAGCACTAATAGAACAGTGATAATTTCAAAGTGATCAACTGGGAAAATTATTTTAGAAGCAGCATTTTGAATGCATTTCTATGTATGGTGTGTAGGTATTACTAAGCAGTGTTTAATTTTTTTCATCAACAGCCTGCTTTTCAATCCAGTAGCTTCTTTCTAGTCCTGCATTAAAGGATAGCAAAATAGAAATGCATCACTTACCTTCATTAGCATACTGTTTTGCCCCCTAATACATACCTTTTAAGGCAAAAACCACTTTCAATCGCTGCTGCTGGACTGGCATATATGCTTGCAGGTAAAGGCACTCCAGGTGTTTTGTCCTTGCCTTGTTTCTGCTCCAGTCTCCAGGCTGTGGTTCCTCATATGAATTCACTGCATGTTGATTGGGCAAGTTGATTGAGTTACTTGTCATGCTTAAGTCTTTCCTGAGTAGAATCATAAAATCACAGAATGGTTGAAGTTTCAAAGGACCTCTTGAGATTGTGTGTTCTAACCTCCCATCGCAGAGCTGGGTCGGCTTGAGCAATTTGCTGAGTACCAAGTTCAGTGAACTTCTGAATATCTGCGGTGATGGAGTGAACTTGCTCTTTGGGCAACCTTTACTAAGTACAAGCCTGTTCACCTGTTGCGCATGTCCATCTGGTTCAAACATTCCCTAGTCTTGTCTTCCTTCACTGACCGCAAGTCTTCCTCGCTCCAGACTTCCTTACTGGTCTTAGGAGTGTGGAATTCCTGACAGCCAATCTTGCCAATAAAGATGCAAAGAAGGCATTCAATACTTCGACTTTTTCTGTGTTCATTCTCAGCAAATCCCCTCCCCAGTAAGCCCACATTCTCACATGTCTGTGTTTTACTGCTGAGGTATTTGTAAAACCCTTTCTGTCTGCCCTTCATGTTCCTCACTAGTTTCAACTCCAGATAGGCTTTTGTTATACTAATTGCATCCCTGCATGCTTGGACACTGTCTCTATATTCCTTCTGGGTCACCTGTCCCTGCTTCTTGCTCTCGTAATGCTTCAGCTCAGTCAGGAGCTCCTTGTTCATGCATGCAGGCTTCCTGCTGCTTTTGATTCATTTCCTGCCTGGATTCAAGACTGGGATGAACCAGCTTTGAATTTGGAGGAGGTGATCTTTGAAAATCAACCAGATCTCCTGGAACTCCCTTCTTTCCAATTGATTGATTGTTTTCCACCCTGGTCCATCCTCTCACATTCCTGAAATATCATCTCATGGTCTAGCCAAGGCTGCTCTGACCTTCACATTCCTGACAAGTTCTTCCATGTCCAGCAGAGCACCTCTCTTTGTCTGCTCCTCAGTTGCCCATATTAGGAGTTTATCTTCAGTGTGACCCAGAAGCCTCATGGATTGCTTGTGCCCTGCTCTGTTGTCCCCTCAGTAGATACTGGGGTGGTTGAAGTCTTCCATGAAGACCAGAGACTGTGGACATGGGGATTTTTCCTGCTGTCTGTGGTCTCACTACTTCTTCCTCAGCAGGTGGTCTGCAGCAGACACCTACCACGGCGCTACATGTTGGTCTGCCTGATAACTGTGATCCTAACTCTGGTCTGTGAGCTCTCAGCTCATTCTCTGTCCACCCCAAGATGGAGCTCTGTGTGCTCCAGCCACAGGCTCGGCTGAAGGGCAGCTCCTCCTCCTCCTCAACCCCCGAGGCTGCCCTTCCTAAAGAGTCCGTCTCCAGCCATCACAGCACTCCCGTCCTGTGAGCTGTCAGTTACCTTGGAATTCAGTGCATGTTCAGGGTGAAGGGGTACCAGAGAGAGCGTCACTAACAGCGTGGATGTTTGGAAGCTTTCTGGAGGAGGGGGAGGTGGGCTGTCAGTCTGGGAGCAGATACGGCACCGTTGCTGTAGGAATCGGGAGAATATGGCGCAGTTTCATCAGTCTGAAGACAGTGACTGAGGGCTTTCTGTCCTCCAGCCATAGGCAAATGGCAGAATAAGCATTTCACATGTCCCCGCTCTCTCAAATGCTTTGCTGCAGGGAGACTGCAACAAGATCAGGAACTGAAATATTAACTATTGGAGTTATATGTGGTCCATTCTTCACCAGCTGCCAGACAGAACAGTAATTTTCTGAGGGTGTTCTTCAGGGCTTTGTCTGGTTTGAAATGTCAGAGACCGGTTGTTTCTGCAGGCAGGCAAGAGGGTTCACAGCACTGGTCTTGTGATAGACGAATGGAGTTGAAGTGTAAGGGAAGATCATAAGCCTTACAATAAGTCCATAACAGGAGAACGATGTAGGTCTGCAACTGATTCTTGATTAAGTAATTTCTTACGAGGAACTGTGATTGTTGACTCCTTGCAGCACTGTGGAAGAGAAAAGGCATCCTGGGGTTGCATGGCAAAGTGGATGCAGGGCAGGGTAAAATCAGCAAATGCATAAGGCTGATGGGATGCAGAGGGATGCAGAATTGGACCCTTATCTGTATGCAGTATCTATACTGCATATAGACAGTTTCAGAGCAAATTTTTGCCTGTGGCATTCCAAGAGGATTTAATCAGAGTGAAAAAAAAGTATTTTCCAAGTTCAGAAGAGACAGAATTGTGATTTTGTGATGTGCAACAGCAGGAGCTTGAACTGGGGAGAGGAGGAGGTGGAGAAACAGAAAATAAGAAAAAATTAGTAACTGTCAAAACAAAATCAGCCAAGTGGAAGAGTTGCTAAAGATCGAATGCAGCAGAAAAGGAGTAAGTTATGTGATAGCCAGAAGAACCTTTTCTGAAAAACAGAAACATGACAAGCTTTTGTGTTGGAATATTTCTTAGCTCCCTGTATTTCTTACTATTGGAATATTAGTGATTAACTTTCCATTACATAAACTTTTCACTAATTTTTTAGGTTTGTTTTATGCTTGTTTAGATTAGGTGGATACCCTACTAGAGATTAATATCCAAGATCTTAACTAAAAGGATTTAAAGAAATACTGTTTTAATTTTCATGGTATCTCAGACTTACAATAACAATTTAGAAAGCCTTTCTCTCTATAACCTTAGCAAAAATTTATGTATTATTATTTGGCATCGTATTTATAATTAGCAGTTGGTGTTGCTGTATCATATGTATATGTACCAGCTTGGCTGTGTATTCTGATGTACATCAGAACAGTGGGGAATCTCTTTGAAGAAGGAAGCATAGTGATTTCCTAAGAGACAATAAGGTAGTCGAAATCCCCCACAAGTGTGTTATTTCTATGGTTTCAAGTTGCAGGCTGGGTATAAATTGATCAGAAAACAGGTGCCAAGGATGGGGTGCACAGGGTAGGCATTTGGTGGCTATTCCAAACACGTGTAGCCAGACAGCTGGCATGCCGGTCAAGATGACTGGTGTTCTCTATTCCACTGTGCTCCTTCTATTTCCATCCGTTAACTTCATCTGTAAACTGTCAAGGTCAGAGACTACATTGTTCTTAGCTGTACCTCCTCATACTCTCAGGCACCAGAAACTACTGAGTCCCAAGAATGGGAAGGATTGTGGCATTGAAAGAGAATGTGACACAAAGTACAACACTCAGCTCTTCTCCCTCAGACAGTTCACGGCCATGCACAAACACACCCCTCTCCTGGAAGTTCTCCAAAGTAAACTCTGTTTCAAAAAGCACTGAATGCCAGAATGATTCACGTTTCTTCTGCACATTTTGAAGACGATTTAACAAGTAACTTGTGCCACCACTTGTCGTTCAGACATGCTTTTTCCTGGGATCACTGCGGTGCGTTGCTGTGCACGCTGTGTGCCTGGTGACCCCAGTGCCAAAGGCTCTGAGCTGGGAGCTGCCAGCCTGCTGTGCTCTGGTGAGGGAGAGGAGCAGACAAACCAGTGTTGTGCTGTAGCCAGTCAGTTTCCACTTCTGCAATACTCAGTTGCTTAGATGAGCCTTAGTCAAGAGCCCACTGTCCAGCTGGAGCCCAAGTGCTGTAATAATGTCCCTGTGCCACGAGCTGCTGTGCTCACGGTCCTGTGATTTCATGCATGTATTTAGATACTGGGTGAATTGGCGCTGAAAGGATTAGCAAACCATCCTACCTGCTGTACACACATAGCACAGTTCTTCCACCAGCTTGATTTTTTCCAGCTTAAATCTCCTGCTAACATTTTAGGCTGAGTTGAGTTTTTTATCCTCTCTTCTGATTGGCTGTGAAACTTTTGCAAAATCTTCTTGTGTGAGGATTTAATCCACATATATTTTGCTTCTCTCTTTTAGATCTTTGAAGGAGGTAAAAAAATCTGTATGTAACAATGAACCTTGGAGTCTGTAGTAGTCACTTTCCTTCCATTTGTTTTTATTACTTGTTTATAACTTTTCAGTAATGTTACATACAAATTATGTTCCTATTAAGAATTTCAGGCATATGATAATGTTTTACTACATTGCCTCTAAGTCACATTTGCCATTTCCTGCTGGCTACCATTGTTTTTTTCCAAAGCCATTGTTTGGTGTAATGATGTACTGTTTGAGATTGACTTTGACTTTTTGGGGTAATCTGTAATTGTTGTAATTATTCTGCCAAATAAAATAATTTTAAAAGACATTTGGTCTTGTCTGGCAATGCAGTTTTTTTGATGATCACCACTATTACTTGCTCTCAGTTTCAGCATGTTCTAAGGCCAATGTGATTGTATTCCCCTGTTAATTGTCCTTCCAGTTCAGCTGAAGTGGGAGCTGGATTTATGAGACATTGGATTTAAATGCCAAGATTGCTCTGTTTTCCTTCTTTGGTTCTGTGCTTTCTCCAGCCTCCTAGTGCTCAGTTTTTAGGCAGCTTTGCATATGAATACATCCTTCAGTCCATATTTACTTACTATTGATTTCCTTAAACTATAGATACTTTTCAAATGATTTGCAGTGAGAATAGGACATAATTCTTAGCATTGCTAGTGTTAATCAAAGTGGACTTTAAATTTGTTTTTGCTGACAAACAAACAGGAAATCCTGTAGGTTTTCTGACAATACAGAAGGGCAAGAGTACTCTAGGCAGATGCACTAGCTTCATCCTAAGTCCATGCAAGGCTCAAGAATGATTTTTGAAAGAGAAAATGACTGAGCATGAGAAAGATATGCGTGGTATGAAAAAGCAACCTAAGTTTACTAGTCTACTCTTTCTCAGATAAGTAATTTTCTACACAAAGGAGTCAATGTCTTTCTTGTCTAGACTTGAGTGAAGCCTTTGATACAGTGTGATCTGAAAATTTGGCTGGGACTCAGAAGACAGGTAATAGCAGAATTGCAAAGTAGGTAAGGAGCTCAGTAAAGAAGACACAAAAGACATTACAGTTTCTTCAGGATTTCTCTTGGGGATTGGTGTCATTTAATATTTTCACTAAAGCCCATGGCACAAAAAATAGGCAATGTAGTAATTGAATTTGCTGATGATGCAAAATAGGTATTGTTGAAGCAGAAGAGAACAGGTTATATGGGAAGAACTGCTTGACTGTGAATTACACAAACAGAAACCAGCTGGTACCTGGTGACAATACAGTGCACAGCCATGCACTTGGGGCCTTGTCACAGGAGTAGGCACTGTATGCCAGAAGTGATCTAATGACAGTGCTTAAGAACGAGAAACAGCCTGGTACATCAGTTCACGCTCAAGAGAATGTGGAGCTGTCACTGTCAGGATGTTGTGGAAGGCAGCTATGAGCCTAGCGAGGTTTGACAGATTTCTGCTCGTGATAAAAGTCTTAATGGCACACGAGCATGTGGCCTGGACACTGGAGGTACAATTCTGTCTGCCCTTATTCTAGCCAGGTTAACTGGGACTGGCAGGAAAAGATGGAATAATGAGAAATGGGCAAGAGTTTTAAGAATGCAAATAACAGTTTCACTTGCTAATCTGACAAAAGGAAGAGTGAATGTGTATGTGACAGGTATGTAGAAATGCTTCAAAGCATAAGCATTAGACACAAAGGACGATTAAGGACAATGTTGATGAGAGTAAATGAAAATAGCCACATGTACAAAACCCTAGAACTCAGATTTTTAGCAGCTGTCTTGTAGGAATACCAACATTTAAAGTGTTGTGCAGTAAACTTATATCTGAAAGGGTTATCTGTGCCATGGTTGCTGTTGATTATACATAAAATCAGAGAACTGTAGAATGGTTTGAGTTGGAAGGGACTTTCCAGTCCAGCCAGTAGACCAGGTTGCACCAAGCCCTGTCCAACCTGGCCTGGAATACTTTTAGGGATGGGGCAGCCACAGCTTCTTTGGGCAACCTGTGCCAGGGCCTCAACACCCTCACTGGGAAGAACCAGTGGTTCCCAGTTGCTGAACCAGTGGTTCCCAGTTGCTGACCCAGTGGTTCCCTCAGCTCTGTTCTGTCAGTGAGTGACAGCAGGCGAATCTTTTAGATGCTCTTACCAAAAGAACCCCAAAGCCATCGTTCTAACCACCAAATATCATGAAGATACACTGTTTGGACTAGGGGGCAGTTGGTTTGAGGGTAGTTCTTGATATATCTTTTTCTCTGCTCCCTTAGGATTACCCGCCAAGAATTCCTCTATTTCCTTCATTTTTGAAAAATTCAAATCTGTATTCCCAACTGTTCTCCTTCCAGGACCAAAGTCTTACTACTAACCTCTCACACTTTGCAGCTCTGCTCTGGCCCTTGGCTAGAGGATGAGGACTGTGGCTGCTGCTCGCAGTGCTCTGGTTCTTTGCTCAGATGTTTGAAGCTGTGCACAGCTGTCGCTGCACACTCACTGTAAAGAGGGATGGTGAGGATGGTGATGATGGAAAAGTAGAGGTAAAGGCATGGTAGAACTAGGCAGCTTACCATGAGGTCAAACAGAATTGTGCAGAATTGGCTAAAATATTAGTATGGTTGATGACATGATAATTCTGATGACTCATTATTTTGTATCCTATAATATTACATATGTAATTTATATATTTGTCTTTTAGCATCCCTGCTGTTGCCTTTGATTACTGTTAAAATAATCAGGAAATAAGTTTCTCTGTCTACCTCTGCACAACAATGTTTGGAACCTTCAGAGACAAACACTTTTCTTTGCCTCCTTCCTTCCTTCCTTCCTTCCTTCCTTCCTTCCTTCCTTCCTTCCTTCCTTCCTTCCTTCCTTCCTTCCTNCCCTCCCTCCCTCCCTTTCTTCATTGCAGATGGATTTTAGAAACAAGTACTGCAAAGGCCTAACAGAGAAAGGAATCTTTGTGTTACAAAATTTCATACAGTTTCTGTAGGGAAATAAGGCAAAAGGAACCTCTAGAAATCAGCTGGTCCTTTGTCCTGCCCCACGTCAGAATCCGCAGCATGTACATCACTCTGGATAGATGCTTGTCTAACCTGGTCTTGAAAGACCTTTGGCGATTAGGAGTCCCATCCTTGCTGGACAAACTGTCCCAGAACATCTCTACTGTCACTGCTGTGCTTCTCCTTAATATCTAATATAAATCTTCCTGGGAGAAATTCAATCAATTATTTCCTGTACTCTGTATATGGGGATCAGCTCTTCCCTGTATTTGCAGCAGCCTTTTGGATACCTGATGACCGTTGCTTTCTCTTTATCTTGTTTGGGCCTTACAGTTCTTGTTACACTTAACACTTCTTGTCCTTTCCTTAACCATCCTGGTTTCCTGGTTTCTCCCACATTTCCTGTGATGCACAGAGCCCCTGACTGCAAAGGTTGGTCTGGATGAGACACTGACAATTCATACCACAACACAGTTGCTTTGGAAGAGTTCCTTAGCAATTCTGGCAAAATTTAGTTTTTCAACCTTAAGGAAATGTTGAGCTGGAATAGCTTGTGCCCTGCAGAGCTCAGGGGATGGGGAGGAGGAGAGATGAAATGAGGAGAAATGAAGAATCTAGAGTATTGTTGTCAGTGCCCGTGCTGCCACCCAGGGGATGAGAGCAGTGGGGCAGCATTCCTGCAGTTCTTGATCTTATGGGGGTTTATCTGTTTATTTTGTGACAGTGTAGTACTGTTAACTCACATTCAGCTCATGATGTATCATATCCCCAGATATTTTTTCTGAAAAAAAACTCTCTTCAGCCAGTTGTTCCACATCTTCTGTTTAGATAGTCGTTGATTTATATCTTTATGTGGGACCCTGCACTGTTTCTGGTTGAATTGTGGTTTGAAAAAAACCAGGACGTATCTCTAGGTCCTCAGGATTTTAATTTTAATAATCTCTTGTAGCAAACTTGTAACCTCTCCAAACCGTATGTTGCTAGGAAATTGAATAAGCATGTTCTCTAAGTACGTTATCCATATTGTTAATGAGACCATTGAATAATTCTGAACTCAGGAACAGGTGGACATTTCTTTAGATTAAGCAGAGCCTCAGTCTTGGAGTATTTTCTGGTTCCAGCATGTCTTCTATGCCACATTGCATCAATTCCAAAAGTGTTGAGAATATTTTAAGTTTCAGTGAAAAGAGTGATGCTGATTTGTGGAACTTGGATGAGGGAAATCACGCCTGCTTAAGGCAATCAGCACCTTCATGTACTTCTATAATTATCTACAGATCAAAAAATGGCAAGTAGCAGCAAACGTGTCTCCCTAAAACAAGGACTTGGTTCATCTCTTTTCTAATCCTACCATCTTAGTTTAACAGCCTGAAAAGCCTGAATAACAGCCCAGAAGTTAAACCAAACCACACACACGGAGACCAGGTGAGCTCCCAGCACCCCAGGAAGTACTAGGGCAGGAGGTCAGCCTTTCTCTGAAATGAAATGGTCTGGGAAAGGGACATGAAGTGAGCTGAAAGTGAGTATGAATGAGGCCCCAGTGCATGCTCAGCCTTTAGGAACGAGTGGAGGAACACAAGCCTTGCAGAGAGCCCCATGGCACAGAGAACTTCCAGGCCAGAGATGGCTGGGAGCTGCCAGGATACTCACAGCAATTGGGGATGACTTTGATTGAATCAGTCACTTTTAAGAAGAACATTGACAACTATTTTCTACACTTTTATGAAAAAAAAAAATTTGGGAAAATAGAAAACCAAACAATTTAAAATAAAATTATATGCTGTTTCTCTTAATATGGGAAATTACATTCTTGCATGGTAACCTTCACCCTTTTGTGCAAATGCCTCACACAGTAGTTTTCCTGGACACTATTGTGAAGGGTTGAAGAATCACAGGAAATGGGTTTCATTCTCAGCTAGGTGATGTTTGGCAAGTCGCTTCCATCCATTTGTTCTGTATTTTCCATTTGCAAAACGTAAGTGCTCCATGTACTTATTTATTTTCTAAAGTGCTTGAAGAACTACCATCACGCTAAGTAAGAGCTGAGTTTTTATTATTACAGGATTTTTAAACAATTTTCTTTTTACATTTACTCAGTCGACAGCTGAAGCAAGACTGCCATTCCTTAATTTTCAAATGGCTGGCCTTGGAATTTGATGTTCAAGGAAATTTGGTTTTGGATGTCTGTTAAGAACAACCAGATAGATTACACTATATATTGTATGGTTTTCAGCTTAAATTAGTAGCACTTCATAGCAAATGTCCTCCTGCTCCAGGAGGTACTCAGTGGCTATCGATGGAGATCGGGGCAGCTGCGGCTCCAGGCCGTATCTCCAGCTAAGAAGAAAAATAAGAAAACCCTGAACTGCGCAGCCGAGCGCATGCTCCGACCGGGGGACAAAGGGCCGGGGCGAAGCGCTCCGGCCCGGCCCGAGAACAGCCGGATCCAGCTCCGTGCCTCTCCTCCGCCGGCGCTGCAGCCCCGGGGGCCGCCCCGCCCCGCCCCGCCTCCCCGGGGGTGCCGGCCGCGGCGCGGGAGGGGTTAAAGCGCTCCCGCCCGCG